>JAQJVL010001590.1:0-45000 GCA_035578905.1 Stictocephala bisonia | reverse complement strand
TATTCGCAGATGATACTTCGTTTAGCGTTTCTAATGTGGACCGGAATAAACTGGAGGTAGAATTATTTCTACAAGGAAGCTCAATATTGCAATGGCTGAGTGAAAACAAGTTATTTGCAAATCCTGGTAAAACACAACTTATTGAGTTCTACCTTAGGTCGTCTAAGAATTCTGACTTTGACTGTTTTGATATCTTCCTCGGCGAATCAGTTCTGAGCCCGAGTTATAGCACCAATTTTCTAGGTATTCAAATAGATGCAAATTTAAATTTTCACCTTCATATCGAAAAAGTTACCAAAAAATTAAGCAGCAGCATTTTTTTACTTCGTAGGCTAGCCACTTTTACAGATATGAATTCCTTGCTTTTAGCATATTATGGTTGCTTCTATCCGTTCATGATGTATGCCATTATTATCTGGGGCCACGAGACCACAAGAACTGGTTATGTATTCAAACTACAGAAAAAGGCTATTAGAATCATACTTGGCCTTTCAAAATCTCAGTCATGTGTTGGTAGTTTTAAACAACACAACATATTAACATTCACGAGCTTATATATTCTAGAATGTGCTGCTTTTGTTTATAAAAACAGACACATTTTTCCGGTCCATAACTCCATTTATAAACTCCGTCATCCTGATATTATCCCCATTCCTAAACATAGAACTACCTTTTTTGAAAAACAAGCATTCTTTTCTTGTATAAAAATATACAATAAACTTCCAAATATATATAAAGTTTCTAAAGACCTAGTGTCATTTAGGAGAAATGTGAAAGAGTTTTTGTTGAGGAGAGAGTATTATAGTTTGGATGATTATTTTTATGATGAGACATGATTTTATTTATTTATCTATATTCTCTCTTTTGTATCTTTGTATCATTGTACTCTATATTGTATTACCCTGTAGTTTTTATACTTAGTTTTTAAGAAATTGACCTTTGTTAATGCAATTGAGTTTGTCAACAGCAATAAAATATTTTGACTTTGACTTTGACTTTGATATATGACTGGGAACTGACAAGAATGAAGATCCGCGCCGAGTTTTCGTAGCACTAATTTCTGAAATGAAAGAGAAACGTTCGGACAGATAGGGAATATACGTATATATATTAAATTCCACTGAATTATATAAATTTAATTTAACTGTAGTGAATCTATGTTCAAATGTGTATTTTGTGTTCATTTAGGTCAAATTTATAACCATTTTATTTGGAGTTGAATCAAGAAAATAACATTTTAATTATTTTATTGATTTAAACATACTGTTATACAATTTATTTATTTGTATAACAGTTTATAAATATTACAAATATACAATAATATATTTGTGCATGTTGTGCTTACATTGTATTATGCAGGGCCCGCAGAAAAAACTCCCTGATTATAAAGTAACGTTAAGCAGACAAGAGATAGAGCAGAGTAGTGGGGAGCGCATCCTTGAGTACCTGCATACTTGCCGTTTTTAGTTTGTTGATGTTCAGGAACTGAGTCCAAGAGACTGTGGTATCCGTGTAACATTGTGCTAAGACCTTCTTCGGAACATCTGCCGAGAAGATGTTGTGATTTTTTCTGACGAGGCACACTTTCACCTTTCCAGAGCAGTGAACAACCAAAATTGCAGGTACTGGTCTGAACACAACCTCCAACAACTCTATCAACGACCGCTGAATAGCCCCAAAGTAACAGTAGGGTGTACTATTTTTAATTTTTGAGTGATTTCTTTCTCTAGGCCTACTTAAAATCCAAGGTTTACGAACATCGTTCTCAAACTTTAAAACCCCTAAAAGAACACTAGAAGTTGAACCCATTCTACCTGACATGACTCGTAAAGTAACTGAGAACTTCAGAGAACGACTCAACCAATGTGTCAACTTATTTAGTTTTGTTTTCATTAGCTTCTCTAATAGGGGAGTTTTTTCTGACGGACCCTGTATCTGTGCATTTTCTGCTTATATTGAATATATTTGTGCATACTGTGCTTATATTGTAATATATTTGTGTTGTGTGGTGTTCACTCGTGCTGTATATGTACAAGTAGTATATGTTGGTACACTTATTATGTTGATTAAAAAACTATTTAATTACTCATTGTAAAACTGTTCGGATTTTTAGGATCATTGTAAAGATTTTACATACAGTATAAATTATACTAGATGTAAAATTATACTGTAACATCTAGTATAATTTTACATGCCAAATAATATGTGGTCTGATTGTCTTGTAAATATAAGAAATGTTACCTTGGAATCCAGTATGTTAGTGTAGTAAGCCAAACTGTTCATAAGTAATCAGTCTGGATGTCATGTCATGAAACGCCTTTACCATGTTCCTGTAATGTCAAGGAAGTTTTGATTACCCTTCAAAATATAATGAGTTTCTTAAATGGAAATGATGTAATGAGACACTAATGTAAGAACCAGATCTGTATTATATGACACTCCGTGGCCACAAAATAATTCATAAGTGAGTTCTCGTTTATAAACCATTCATTAAAATTATTGCATTTATTTATATACCTAAGTAATGGTAGGCCTAATCCCACCATGTGGATGGCACATGTGCGATTCGGTCCTCCACCACGCACAAACAGAGATCTACCGTCTACAGTACTCGCAATTCTCTTTCTATGTGGCACATAGTTGTATGTTAGTCCTACTATTATGCTGATGTATAAATATAGTTTATGATTTCAATTTAGCGTTCTAAATGTGACTCGAAAGAGAAATAAACTACAAACTGTAATCCATTTATTTAATTGATTATAATTTAAAATTATATATTAATAAATATCTATTTTTAAACTTTACAATAAATAAAACAGCTGATATAACTAAAAATATATTGCAATGCAATCATTTTAATAATATTATATCTTAAACAACAGTGGAAAAAACAATTTGTCCAAAAAGAAATTTTAAATAATAACCTTCCATAGTATTGAAATCACAACGTATAATTTAAATTTTGGGCGATCCGGTGGCCAAGCGGTCTAAGGCGTCAGGACTTTGTGCCTGGGTTAGGGATAGCGCTGGTTCGAATCCGGCCTAGACTGGAAGATTTATCTAATCCGACTCATGGTTGATGGCCTGCAAACAGCACATGCCCGACAGATTATTTCCACAGCCACTCATTGTCATATGTTCTTGATACAGTCACTGCTAGAAGTATGGATCTGTCATAACAGTAATGATCCCACTTGTCACAGTGTTTACATTGGATCTGCTATTGTGTTGTGTATCAATTGAGTTATAATTGAGGTATTATTAATTGTTTGCCAAAATAATTAAATTTGTTCTAACCATAGTTAAAATATTTTACCATACTTGATTGATTATGTTTTGTACGGAACTGTACCTTGTAGATCACTGCCGCTGGAGGGGAATTGTGGTGGGAGAAGTAAACATTCTCTCCCCTCTACACGCAAATTAATTTAAGTTTATAAAAATATTCACCTTATACTGTACTGGTTCGCCCCCTTACTGTGGACTCTGGAATAAATTCCCCGCATAGATCAATAGCCTATGAGGAATTGGCAGAATAAGGTCAAGAAGGAGATCGGCCCCTCCTGTTATATATAAGGAGGATTTATATAAATGTAATATATTTATTAATTTATATATAAAAAAGACAATGCGTTATTATGAACTGTGTAGGTAAATAGTACAACAGGCTCCACAGTCCACGACCATTACTAGGGAAACTTATACAGGCCTACTTGACTGTACCTTATAGCAAGCTTTCGCCGGAGAGGAAGTGTAATGGTAGAGGTTCTCCGTCTCTCTCACACGCCATTTAGTTTGGGGTTATCTCCAACGAACTATAAGGCGTATAGGTGAGCTCGTGACCTCGTCATGAAGGAAACATTGCTAGGAACATTAACTGTGCAGCTGATTATCTCCAACCAACTATAAGGCGTATAGCTGAGCTCGTGACCTCGTCATGAAGGAAACATTGCTAGGAATATTAACTGTACAGCTGATTATCTCCAACCAACTATAAGGCGTATAGCTGAGCTTGTGACCTTGTCACGAAGGAAACATTGCTAGGAATATTAACTGTACAGCTGATTATCTCCAACCAACTATAAGGCGTATAGCTGAGCTCGTGACCTCGTCATGAAGGAAACAGTGCTAGGAATATTAACTGTACAGCTGATTATCTCCAACCAACTATAAGGCGTATAGCTGAGCTCGTGACCTCGTCATGAAGGAAACATTGCTAGGAATATTAACTGTACAGCTGATTATCTCCAACCAACTATAAGGCGTATAGCTGAGCTCGTGACCTCGTCATGAAGGAAACATTGCTAGGAATATTAACTGTACAGCTGATTATCTCCAACCAACTATAAGGCGTATAGCTGAGCTCGTGACCTCGTCATGAAGGAAACATTGCTAGGAATATTAACTGTACAGCTGATTATCTCCAACCAACTATAAGGCGTATAGCTGAGCTCGTGACCTCGTCATGAAGGAAACATTGCTAGGAATATTAACTGTACAGCTGATTATCTCCAACCAACTATAAGGCGTATAGCTGAGCTCGTGACCTCGTCATGAAGGAAACATTGCTAGGAATATTAACTGTACAGCTGATTATCTCCAACCAACTACAAGGCGTATAGCTGAGCTCGTGACCTCGTCATGAAGGAAACAATGCTAGGAATATTAACTGTACAGCTGATTATCTCCAACCAACTATAAGGCGTATAGCTGAGCTCGTGACCTTGTCATGAAGGAAACATTGCTAGGAATATTAACTGTACAGCTGATTATCTCCAACCAACTATAAGGCGTATAGCTGAGCTCGTGACCTCGTCATGAAGGAAACAATGCTAGGAATATTAACTGTACAGCTGATTATCTCCAACCAACTATAAGGCGTATAGCTGAGCTCGTGACCTCGTCATGAAGGAAACATTGCTAGGAATATTAACTGTACAGCTGATTATCTCCAACCAACTATAAGGCGTATAGCTGAGCTCGTGACCTTGTCATGAAGGAAACATTGCTAGGAATATTAACTGTACAGCTGATTATCTCCAACCAACTATAAGGCGTATAGCTGAGCTCGTGACCTCGTCATGAAGGAAACATTGCTAGGAATATTAACTGTACAGCTGATTATCTCCAACCAACTATAAGGCGTATAGCTGAGCTCGTGACCTCGTCATAAAGGAAACATTGCTAGGAATATTAACTGTAGAGCTGATTATCTCCAGCCAACTATAAGGCGTATAGCTGAGCTCGTGACCTCGTCATGAAGGAAACATTGCTAGGAATATTAACTGTACAGCTGATTCTACTTAGTTGAAAGCGATTAGCATTAAGAATTACAACGAATTGGATTTATTTATATAAAGAGCTTTTAAAGAAATAATGTTAGCACATAATACAGTATTTGTTTCTTACTTGCGATAGAAATATTCAGTATTATATATTTTTTATACTCGATGAGGCAGTCTTAGTTTTGGGAGCAAGGTTAGTGCAGCCATAAATAAACAATGGTAACGAAACAATGGTAACGACCACAGCTATTCGCCTCGGAAAATCAGATTCGGTAAAGAGGTAAATATTTTAAATAGTTTTTAAATTTCATTCCATTGGTGTAAGAAAAACTACACTGATGTTATTACGATTGTTAATACTATGGCTAGATAGAACAATAATTACAAACATTTAAATTTAAATGTAGTTTTCTAAATAATACTTCCAAGGAATTACATACTTTTCCTAATAGTTTAAAAAGTTGTTGAATTAATAAAAACAAAATCTTTAGTATGCTCATTTACTTTAACTAATTGGGTTTGCTTAAAAAATAATGTAAATTCCAGATTGGATTATTTTTATACATGTATGAATTTAAACGTGCCAAAAACCAATATTTATTTGTGATATGAAAGTCAGCAACAACCATTAATACATATTTTACTGTAAGTGTTTGCTATTCACCTGTAGCCGTCGAGTACATACATCTTACACTTTACATACATTATCTACAATATCACCTTTGTTACTCTATAGTAATATTTACGAAAAAACGTAAAGAATTATTTTTCATAAATATTCTATCTATTTTAAAAAAATATCTCTTTCATTTGTTACAAACAAGTTATAATTGTAATAAATATAACTGTATTAAAACTATATTCATAATTTTAATAAAGTATAAAATGAGTAAAAGCTTTATTACGTATTTATAAATAAAGCTTACTCAGCACTGCTGAGAAAATTCAAGCGTTGCATAAATAATTACTAAGGCTAAACTAATTATACATAAATGAAAAGACAAGTGATGTTTTTAGTTGTATACATCAAACCAATTTCCTTATTTATTATACTACGAACGTGTGGTTTTTTTTTTTTAGTAAGGAAAGTTAATTGTACAACATTGAAATCCTTTAACTAGCCAGGTAGATTTGGAATATTACATACATAGGTTCAGAAAAGGATTTGCAGATCCCAATCCTGCTTCGTGGCCTTGCATATTTTAAGCCGCACCTAGCTTTGCACATCGGCTATATCGAGTAGCCTCCACACAATCAGCGTTCAATCATTTCCCCCTTGTACACAAAGTTATAATATAAGTGAGTAAGCTGTTACGTCAGGTGGGTAGCATAAAAGTAATAAAAGTAATAAAAGTTAATTATGCTTCTAAAATAAAAAATAATAATGGCGTTTTAATATTACAAACCTTTTGTTAATTTGCATAAGTCATAAGCTTTGGCCATACGACAGTTCCAGGATTTCTGAACGCAAACACATATTATTATATACATTTAAGCAGGGAAAAATAAAAAAACTGTTTCTCTCTTGCTATTGAAGAATAGATCAAAAGAAAAAAAATTATGAATACCAAATTAAACTTTGTATCCTGAAATTAGCAAACTAAAATAAAAACATTTATTTTAAAACTAAATGGGCTTTATTAAAAATATTGCATGAAATACTGCTTATGGAAAAATATTTATGCTCAAATCATTCATTCAATGTAGAAGTTTTTATATTACATATGGAATATTAAAATACAGTAAATATGTTAGTGGCATTATTGACTGGAAGGATGTTTTTAGTTAGTTAACTATCGATGAATTTATGGAGAGAACAGTATATCGATCGTTAACCAGTAATTTAAAAAAAAATTTGAATTCCTGATTTTTAAGGCCATCTTATAAAAACAATTATAATAGTGAATATAATACATTAGCGGTGTATAAATATTACAAGATCTTCTATAGCCATACTCTAGCTAAATAGATTCAGTTGTAACATTTAAAAAAACTTCTAATTTGAATCAGAGTTGTAGTTTTCTAGATAATTAAGAATGTTTGCTAGTTTTTTAAACATTAAACATAATTATCCAGCTACTTCTTAATGTAAGGATTGTTTAGCGAATTTTTTACTGAGAGTACACCAAACTTACTCAATACTTAAACATTCTGTCCAGGGCAATGCATTTGCAGTAGACGCGCGCTTGTGCTGCTATCTAACCGTATTTGGTTTCAATTAAGCACTCGGACGACTATTACCTCTATATTTAGTCACTTCGACGTGTGCTGGAAAAAGACAGAGGGGGTTGAAGAGAGATATACAGGAGAGAGAGAGAGAGAGAGAGAGAGAGAGAGAGAGAGAGAGAGAGAGAGAGAGAGAGAGAGAGAGAGAGAGAGAGAGAGAGAGAGAGAGAGAGAGAGAGAGAGAGAGAGAGATTCACCCGCCACACCCTTACACGTACAGTGGTATAGATCTACCCGCCCACCCTTACACGTAGAGTTATATTGCCAAACCCACCCTCCCTTACACGTTCAGTGGTATTGACCCACCCGTCAACCCTTACACGTACAGTGGTATTGACCCACCCGCCAACCCTTACACGTACAGTGGTATAGATCTACCCGCCCACCCTTACACGTAGAGTTATATTGACAAACCCACCCTCCCTTACACGTTCAGTGGTATTGATCTACCCGCCCACCCATACACGTACGGTGGTATTGATCTACCCGCCCACCCATACACGTACGGTGGTATTGTCCCAACAACCCACCCATACACGTACGGTCAATACCAATGTACTTATGATTTGCGAGTGGTAACTCCGTTTTTAGTCAAATAAAACCGAGTGGCCACTCACAAAATGGAGTGTCAACTCGTTAAAAAGCGAGGCTGCTCCCCAGCAGACCACCGCTGCCGAGTATGTACTCAAATAAGTTTATTATGGCTGAATTTATGCCATTACTTGCACGTACAATTTATAATGTTCGGAGAGAGTTGAGAAATTATGACTCTGATATGTGAATCAAATTGCATAGTTATATGAATTTTGCAATTAAAGTGTTTCGTAACAAAGAGAAAAGCTCAGCGCCTGCAAACTAACCGATCCTAGTAAAAGACAGTCTGGAATACAGACTGAGGGATGATTTGTGTACTTTTGGTGAGGATTCTGTTTTCGATGTTTGTTGTATTGACGTTCCAACTCTAAATATAATTATTGTCTCTATTTACAGAACTCCAATCGAAGCAAATTTTAAATCTTTTCTATTTAAGTTTGAAGGATTATTAACCCAAGCTATAGTTTGTACTAAAATAGCTATAAGAAACCGGTGAGCAAATATAGGCAATACAAAAACTTAAATTATGAACATTCTTCAATTTTTGTAACTAAAATAATAGCTAAAGATGTCTTTTATAAAACAGTGAAGTACTGTCGGCGCATAAATTATGTGCACCCGAATTTGAAAGTTGTTTTCTACGAAACTAAGAAGCCCATGGACACTTCAATCATACTATTGTTTTCTTGTTTAATTTGCGTTATGACATATGAATTCTAAAATTTGATCATAAGTTCTTATATGTTTTATCTTGGTTGGAACAAAAACAGTACCGGAATTTTAACTATTTTTCAGTGTACATCAAATTTACACCGTTATTATTTAAAAACCCCGTTCTTGTAACGCTTTAAAGGAACGATTATACTCCTTTAAAGAAACGTTTACTATAAGTTTTATTCATTATAGAATGTTATGTTTTCAAATATGAAAGTTTTTATATCAATTACATAAAAAATTGTTTTCTTGGCTTCCAGGGTCGTCAAATTAGTTATTTGGTCTTGTTGTAATTACATATACAGTTAGGATACACCATTTTCATACTTGTAAACAAATGCAGTAATTTAATATTGATTTATATCAATTTAAGATCACTGTATTTATTTACACATATTAAAATTATGTATCTTAACTATATATGTAATAAGATTTATAACAAGACCAAATAGTTCATAGACACGTTTTTTCTTAAAAATATAAAATTCTAAAATTTATAAAACTTATAAGAAAATTCAATCGGTAATTAATATAAAAGCACTACATGAATGCGTTTTTGAGTGATAACTGTGTAAATTTTAACAGTAGTGTAGTTAAAAGTCCGCTACTTTTTTGTTCCAACTAATATAAGAATTATTAAATCTTTAAATTAAAGTTTTAAATTCATATGTTGTAGCTCACAATTAAACAAGAAAAACAATGGTATGATTGGAGTTTTCATAAGTTTCTTGGTTTTGCAGAAAACTACCTTTAAACCTCGGGTGCAGATAATTTCTGAACCGACGGTAGAAATATCACGATTTTGTTATTTCTGTTCTCTTTTATTTGGTTAGGAATGTTATTTTTTGTGCAAAAGGTTTCATAGTACTAACAAGTTCTGCTCAAAAGGTATTTTTATTTTATCATATTATTTTTAAAACTTATCATGTTCACAGTATTTTCTTAATTCAATAATTAGCAGATATATTTTAAAGAATTACGTCAGTTCGTAAATATATATGCCTAACAATTTATAATTTTATATACCAGCACTCAAACAACAATATTACATAACAAAACCACCTTTACACGGTGCTGCTACCTGTCGAGGAATTTGAGTAAACTAGTCAAAACATTGGTATACACAGCACTATATTGGACCTGCGCTCTATTTTCAGTACAAAGATATACTTCGTGCCAATGCTGAACTATTAGAAAACTACACTATTCAATTTCTCAACTTACGTATATTCTGAATGCTGAATCCTCAGAGAAGTTCAATTTAAAAATAATACTCAATACTTATTTAACTAAATTTGTTGAACAATATTTTTTATAATGATTCTTCTTGTCTTAGTGAATGTATTAGGGTTCATTTCACTCAATATATCAGTGAAAGTTTTATTAAGCTTTACGATATAAATTCAGACACTGAAGAAACGTGCTTTAGAAAGCATACCATAATACAAACAATGAAAACTAATCTGATTTTAAGGAAACAAACTTATTCAGCTATGACAAAAATAAATCAACAGACAAATTTCAATATTTTATTTACTTTTTATACCGATGAGTATTCCAATAGATTTCGTTTGTTCGCAGTATATTAGGGGATAGTCCATCGAATATATTTTATTTCATTGTATATTTCACGTGTTTTTATACATTTACTATATTTTCTCTTATTTAGATTTAATTATATCATACACTTTCTTATTATTGTACATGCAATAATAATACTATGAAAGTATGAAATTTATACTCGTAATAGTAACCTAATCAATTGCAGCATTATATCTAAATGAAAGATCCGATATATACTAAAATTGTTGGTAAGGTGGTACAATGCCTGTAAAACTGATAGAAAATCAATGGTTATCACTAGAGCCTACGTGCTTTGGAGATAGTAAGTAAAGGAACGAAAACAATATATCACATGAAATAAGGTTCTAAGAAATAAATGTTGTTTTATTTGCAAGCATTATTTTTGTTTCTTTAATTAATTGGAGCTAATTTTATTTATTAAGTTTAAAGATGAGGATGCTAACTAGGAAACACGTAACGACAACCGCGTCCATGTTGGATAGGTGTGGCAGGTATATTACCACTTTATATGGTCTGGGTACGACTTAATATGTAATAAACCATATACAGATAGCATCGATACACTTTGCCCGGTGTTATATGGCTATGTTTTCCTTGCTATTACAGTGATATGTCCACCATGGGGGACGATCCATAAAGAGAGTAACACAAATGTTAATAGTAAGCATGGGTCGATTAATACCTCATTTTAAAGAACTCAGTTAATAGAGTTGAACCCCGCAGTCGTCATCTGAAACGTTTTATCCAATCACAATTGGCGGGGAATCTTAGGTTCACACTGTGAAGTACATTATGCGCTACCATTTATGACAGGATCGATGTATTGAGGTCCGGATTTCTACCAATAGAGCTTTTCAAAATGAGGTATTAATCGACCCATGCTTACATCACTTCCTATATTTGTATGACTTCCTCTGTATGTAATGGTAATAGCATACAGTTTAACCCCATGGTAGGCATGTCCTGGTAATAGCAATAGTTATTATAGCCATATAACACTGTACAATGTTTATAGATGTTATCTGCTATGGTTTATTAAATATTAATTCGTACCTAGACTTTATAGACCTAGTATAGTATCTAGTATACAGTCCAACAGTTATAATGTTACATACAATGAATATAATATAAAAGAACAAGAAGTAAAGTATATAAGTATAAAATACATAAAATAAAAATGTAACTTTAGTCAATCATAGTTGTTGAAGCACGTCATTGGATAGTGCGAGGCCCAGGTGAGTGGTGTTTGGCCACCCTCCGGGGACAAAGGGGCGATTAACTGAGGACTTGAGCCCCCATTGTGTCCTCTGAGCTAATAGATTTCTGTGTCATACACGTTGAACAATGAAGGCAGCTCTATCATCGCAATGACACAGGTTTACAAGTGGAACTATACGATACGGTGGACAGGTTGAGAAAATGCATTCCATTTCTAAAAAAAAAATAAAAAAAAAAAAAACTTTACCAGTTGTGTTTACAAATAGGAAATAAATCATTTAAATTTTTCAATTATTGTATAAAATAGTAAAACAATTTATAAAATAATGTATACATTTATTATTCATTATTAAGACGCCGATCGTAGAGATATAGGCGAATGAGTGTGTTAATTGTAGATGAAAGAATACTGACTTACTAAGAAACTGACTGTTCCTTATATATAGCCATTTTTTAATAGTCCAACTAAAGGACATATAGCTTTACGTGGAATCCAAAGCACGTAGTATTGGTCCTCAGTTCTACTTCACACACAACATACGGATCCTGACCATCACTCAACACGGACACTCCAGACTTGTCTACTCTCCGTTCACACTTTAGTTGAGACTGTGTGGGCTATGGACAGTCACCGCGCTACTGTCTATCCTAAATACATCACATATAAAAAAAACGACGTTTTATATCGCTCTCAGTGTAACTGTCATCGATAGTAGGAATCATAATTCATGTAAAATGAATTTAAAATTAATTAATATCGACAGCAGAGTATTTATTAAAGCTCAGTTAATATCTATTTAAGTAACTGTATTTAATAAAGGCAACATAATGTGTCATTAATTTATTAAAATTGAAAACACTAAAAAATATGAGCATAAAAAATCAAAACAAAACAATATACACGTTATAAAATACTCGTAAGATTTTTTTATTTGAAAATGATGAAGATTTTTTTGAGTAAATATTTTTTGTAGTTATAATCAGCTTTGTAAATTAAAACGACATTACTGATTTATTTTATATATTTTTAATATTTGGTAATTTATTACAACACACAAATTACTAACAAAAAACTACCTAAAACTAACGTAGAAGTATGTTTGTCTGATATAAATTCAGAATCTGTAAATGTTTTGTACTTGGCTAGTAGCGCGGAAGCTCCATTACAATTGCATGGGCAATTCAGCGCCCACAGTCTCAACTAAAGTGTGAACGGAGAGTAGTAGTGCCCGTGTCGATGGCAACTTCTGAGCGGACGGTGAGTCAGTATTAAGAAGACCGAGCATAGAACCTATCTCCTACAATCTTCACAACGCTTAGTCCCCCCCCCCCCCCAAAGTAGCTGTGTTACAGCATTGTGCCAATATTACAATTTTACAACATTGTACTATACTATGGTAACAAGTTTTATATTTTATAATATTTGAGAATTATTCTAATTAGCGTCACAAATGACAACATTCTAAATAGTTAAGAAATCTACTTATTTTTATTTTTAGTATTTTCCAGTTCGACCAAGCAAACAGTTAAGAAAAAAATGTGGTCTTCTTTATTATACATGAACAAGTATGTACAAGGACCCCAACATCTATCCCCCGTAAACTTATGTAATGGGATACCACACTGTACATTAAAGCAATGTTAAACATGACATTTATTTTCTCAAAACATCATTTCTGCTAGTTAGGGCTTAATTCTTTTATAACGCAACAATAACTGTATGGACTCCTTGTGAAATTGTCTTTTTTAGCAAGCTCTAATAGAGCTTAGTCTTACAAATTTGTCATAAAAGCTCTTATAACAAATTATATTTTATACCAATATGCTTTGAACTCAATTTATTTGTAAAAGTCAGCTTACTTTATAAGAAACGAAGCGAAAACATTTATTGTTGGTTGAATAATGTGCAAATCGTTCGTGTACCACCAATTGACCAAATGGCGATTGACCAGCCAACTAACCACACACAAATAACAAATAAATTAAAAAAAAAAAATAAAAAAAAAAAAAAAATAGTTTAACCACAGCTAGCCTGTATACCAGTACCACTGAGCCTGTATGGGTGGGTGGGTAAACATGTCTGATGTTGGAAGATTGATAAATTGTATATATACCTGATTCCTTTGTGGACACGTTTACGTGAGTATACATGTGTAACGGCCTCGTGTTGTGTTCCAGGGGCAACCAATGCCGGTGGCAGTCCAGGACACAAGATGACCAGTGTGCTCCAAGGAGGATGGTTGCCGGGCCCGCTGGACTGGTCCTCTTGTACGCTCTAATGGTGGCCTCCGCTCCTGACTGGACTGACTGCCCGATGTCGTGCCGCTGTAAATGGACATCCGGCAAGAAGTCGGCATTGTGTCGGGATGCGGGGTTCACAACCATCCCGGATTCTCTGGATTCGGACATGCAAGTACTAGACCTGACGGGGAACGCAATCCCTTATCTCACCAAAGACGCTTTTAAGAGTGTAGGTCTGTTAAACCTACAAAGAATTTTTCTCAAGAGTACGGGAGTGCGGGAGTTGCATCGAGATGCATTTAAGGACTTGACAATTCTTGTTGAAGTGGATCTGTCTGACAATTTAATTCATACGTTGCACCAAGAGACCTTTTCAGGGAATGGAAGACTTAGAGTGCTTTACCTCAATGGAAATCCTATCACTGAACTGCGCTCAGGACAATTTCCTATACTCCCTCATTTGCGAACTTTAGAACTTCAGCATTGTCAGATTAGAATCATTCACCGAGACGCATTCCTTCATTTATCAGCTTTGGAATCCCTCAGTCTGAACGGAAACCGTTTGAAACAAATTTCTGAAACAGTTTTCTTGCCTGTATCTAAACTTAAAACGCTTTCATTGGATGGAAACCCATGGAGGTGTGACTGTGAACTAAGAGGATTCCGAAACTGGTTGCTCTCATCCAATCTATATCCTCATCCACTCCTTTGTACTGACCCACCTATTTTGGAAGGAAAACACTGGGAAGATGTCAAGCCGCTGGAATTTGCCTGTCCTCCAACAGTGACTCTCAGTGAGACTATGGTCCAGCAGGAAGCAGGTGGTAATGCCACATTTAGATGTCAAGTAAGGGGAGACCCAGAACCCACAATATCATGGCTTTTCAATGGCAAGTCTATTGGGAACGGATCAGTTAATCAGGACCAAGTGCTCTTAATCGAGGAAGAAGATGGTGATGTTATGACGGAGAAGTGGACGACCCTCAGTCTCATGAACGTGAGTGATGCAGATGCCGGCGAGTACACATGTGTTGCGAAGAACCTTCGTGGAGTTGCTGCTGCCAACGTATCCCTTCTTCTTCCTGAGGTCGTCATAGCTACGACACTAAGCAAAAGCGACCCTTGGTTAGTGTGGGTGGTATGGTTGATTTTTGGCGCCACTGGAGTAGTTTTCCTATCCATTCTTTCGGCATGTGCGTATCGGTTGAAACGGTGCCGCAGCAAAAAGCATCGCCGAAAAGCGAAAATGAAAGAAAGCGTAAGTTTCTGTGACCAAGAGAAAAAGCTACTGGATGTAAGTATAGCTACAAGTACAGACAGACCTAGTGGCAGCTGTGATGGTCTAGGGTCACAGCCCGACATGGAGCTCCTGGAACAGTCTCTACAGTCACTGCCTCTGGAACTGTGCGACCAGCCTGTGCACATCACCATAGAGAGCCATGCTGCAGAACAGTCTGTAGTATTCCCTCCACCACCTGAATTCTCTGCGAGTCTCCTTCCTCCAGGAGCCTTTGGGAATATATTCATATCCGTGTCAGTCAGTCAGGATCCCAACCTGGATTCTCCCAGGTATCCGGATCTTCTAGACCTCCCCCATCGGAAGAGTGTCAGTGTTGCTGCTGGGCCAGATGCTCCGTTCTTCGCCACCCTTCCCCGAAGACAGTCACAGCCCAGGCCACCAAAGAAGGAAGTTGACCCACTACTGAGGGTGGGACCACAGTATGACAACATGGGTCCGAGAGTTACTGCTGGAGGTAGTTCCACTTTATCCCTGCCGGACTCTGCCGCCGCTGAGGAGATTCCAACTCCTCCCCCACCCCCTATATGTTCCCCACTCACTGTTGATTATGTATCTTTATGAATTGAATTCCTCACGTTTTCCCATGTCTTCACAAATTGTTTGCGTTTTCCTGAACATTAATTATAATGTGTGGTTTATTTATGTGATTTATCTCTTCTACAACCTTTTAGTGTTTATGACACTCTACGTAGTGAATTTAAAATTCATGAGGTCTAGGGTTTTATTCCGTTATGCAATAGTTTAATGTCGTTTTTTTTATTCAATACATATATCAGTTAATAGAAACCTAAGTACTGCCCAGGTCAGAGTACGTTAATCAAGCAGACTAATAAAAGCAATCCCCTTGAAATTTTACTACTATTTCCCAACCTCCTCACATTCTAAACAAATAATTTAAGTATCATCATTAAAATGCTACCATTTTGGTTCTTACTAAATTTATAATCAGATATACTAAACAATTGAATAACAAAACATATTTTTCCCTCGTCAATGATTAGCAGTGTTCAAAACATATTGGCCATGATATTAACGTAACGAGAATTGTGAAAAGTAGGCTAATAGAAATTAAATTTAAGTCAAATATACTTTTTAGTTAAATTTATCAGCTAGCAAAATACTTTAAAATAAAAAATTCATTAAAAATAAATAACATTACTTTAAAAATAGAACTACCGTACTTTGAGTTTTAACGAGGAGAGTGAAAATAAAAAATAAAAACTTTTGATAAAGTACTTGAAAACCAAAAACAGTTTTAACACTGTTCATTCATTAAATAGACTCGTCATTGATAAACTAAAGATAAATCATGTAGTTTAAAATTAATGGTAACTAATATCATTTGACATAGTTAATAAAAAAATATAACAATGTTTATCGGAATGCTAAATATGCATTTACAATAAAATGTTGTGTTTTTACCTATTTTACAAAATATTATTGGATAACTAATGATAGAGTCAATTTTATGCGAATATTAATTAAAAAATATCTTTAAAACAATTTATGTATTAATATATGGAAGAAAAAATTGTTTACAAAATAAGTTTTATTACTAGGCAAGATTGTATAATGTACATTCTTAACATCTTCTGTAAGATGTATACCATTAATATTTCCCTCACTGTAACCCTTTTTATTCTTGTAACCGTGTAATGTTTTTATTACCTGTTTATAGCACCTGTACACTTGTATATATTCTTCTTTAAAGACAAGTTTTTGAAAGTTTTGTTTACTCTTGCATATCCCAGTTTAACGTTTTGTTAACGGTTTAAAATATTCTAAGCTGGATATAATTGTAATAAATATATTTATCGTTTAGATGTAGAGTGATTATTTATCGTTGGTTAGCTCAAAGCTTTTTTATAATAAAATAAAATTATAAATTTGATAATATGTATAGAGTGTGTTTTAATAATTTCCTTGCCTTATCCACAAAGAGCAATATAGTTTTAAACTCTAATCTACTAGGACTATTATTTAAAATGAAATCTTTCAAAATTTTAAACTCATACTATTTTTCCAAGTTCCTTTTTAATTTGATTAGTAAAAAAGAGATATTATACAGTACCTGTAGTCGACTGCTAAACTCGTTATTTTTTTCAAATAATTTACCATGCTTTTTCTAAGCAGTATATTTTATGTTCATTTTCTAAACATTTAGAATATATTGTCATAATATGTGTAGTTTGTGATCTGTGAGGTTTTAAATAATTGTCAGGCTTTGTTACTCGTTGACGTATTTTTCTTTCTTCAATCAAATTTAGAGATTATTTCCTAACAATATTTGCTGTATAAATTTATTAATCGTACTTTCTGTGTTTTGTTAGGAACGGTATTGTTAATAATATACACACACCATATAAAAAGTTAATCTTTTGATAATAATAAAACGTTATATTTTTTATTGTAGGCTAATAAAACAGGTTCATTGACAATAAATTTTAAATTGAAAGATTCAAAGTGATAAAAAGAAATATATTTATTTACATGTTTTGTAGTTATTTCAAAAATCAGTATATAAGTCACGATATTTAAAATTTAATAGTATAAAATATAATTATTTTAATATAAATGCTTGTGTGAAGTTTACAGTAACTTATTGTATACTTAAAAAAAAAGAACAACACAACTAGTTGATGGACAGAAGGCCCAATATTACAAATATATTAACGTAATGATTATATTTGAAAATGATAAATTTAATTATATAAAATTACATCGCATGATGAATAGAAATCATGAAAGAACAAAATGTAATGTTACAATATTTTGTGCTATCATAACATGTATATCACACAAATTCATGTCACTATCTACACAGAAGAAACAAAAAGCTAAATCATATAGAATATAGGAAGAGACTATCATACAAAAATTAGATTAAATAGTTGATATGTGAAACTCAAAAAACACTTGGATAACAATAATAATAATAATAATAATAATAATAATAATAATAATAATAATAACGTTTATTGCATCAAACCTCAAATGAGGTATTACAATATATAATATAATAAATAAAATAAAAATTGAGTTAAATCTACATATAAATTACAGTTGAATTTAAAAAAAATCTTCAATGTTGTACAAACATTCTTCTAATAAATAGTTGCATATAATTTTTTTAAATTGTTTCATTTCCATATTTCTTAATTTATAAGGCAATTTATTATACAATTTAATAGCCATAAACTCATAATTTTTTTGTGTTGTTGAGTATTTACATTGTTGAATTTTCAGTTGATTTGAATTTCTTGTGTCGTAATTGTGTATATTTTTGTTTTGAGGAAATTTATGTAAGTTGTTTTTGGTGTATAATAAGCTTTTGTAAATGAATAGTGAAGGAAGAGTCATTATTTTTAGTTTTTTGAATAGAGGTCTGCATGAAGTTTTAAAAGGTGCTCCACAAATTAGTCGAATTGCTCTTTTTTGAATTTTAAATAATTTAACAGAATTTGAAGACTGTCCCCATAATATTATTCCATAACTCAATATGGAATGAATATGCGCATAATAAATTTGTATTAGTATATCTTCACTCACATTGTACTTTAGTCTTCTTAAACAGTAGATACCTTTGTTCAATTTTTTTATGGTATAATCCACATGATCATTCCAAGATATTTTATGATCAAGGATAATTCCTAAAAATTTAATTGGATTTATTTTAAGGTCCAGTCTCAAATTATTTGAGTAGGTAAAATTTATGTCATGTGTTTTGTTTAGATTAAGAATTAATTTATTAGCATTGCACCAATTGATAAATTTCTTTGTAGTAAAAGAAATCACTTCTTCTAATTTCTCATAACAATTTGATGTAAATACCAATCCAACGTCGTCAGCATATAAGAAACATTTAATATTTATGGAGTTCAAATTTTTCGGAATATCGTTTATGTAAATATTGAAAAGTAATGGACCCAAAGGAGATCCTTGTGGTACACCATATTTAATTTCTTTACCTTCTGAAATTTGACCATTAATTTCTACAAATTGAAATCTATGTTCCAAGTATGATTTCATTAATTTTAGTGAATTACTATCAAATCCATAGTATTTTAACTTTTGGAGAAGAATTTCATGGTTTATACTATCAAATGCTTTTGAGTAATCAAAAATTCTTAAGCAAACAACTTTCCCACTTTCAATAATTTGAATGCAGTTAGAAGTTATACTTTGAACAGCATAGTAATGGTAAACAATCGAAATTTATTATGATAAATCAATCGTGTCAGTTGACTTTTGAAAAAGGTCGAGTCACTTCACAATAAATAAGTTTAGAATTTGAACAATACTGACCTGATCTTTGGAGTGGCATAGAGATCTGACAAGGGATAACATATCTCTACGGTACTATAAGGAAACAACTATAACATGGAAACCGCAGATAAGAAAGAAACAGAGGTTACATCCATTAGTACAATTTCTATCCTTAAGGTTAACAGTTGTAAGTATTACTTCGAACTTAAAATTATGTACATTAGGTGTAATGTATTTCTAACTGCCACTGAAGCCAAAAGAAAGCGACCTTCGTTTCTTTTTTGTCTGTGTCGAAACACACATAAATATTAGTTATAATTTTATTAATGAGGGTCCGCTTTTTGCACCGTTCACATAATTCTTAGAAAACAGGATTTCGTGTAAATCCTCTCAAAGTGAGAACACACTTATTACAATAAATAACATTTCTCTATTCATGGCGTTATTGCCAAATGTTGATCGTCCATATACTCCTGATTTCATTAATTAATTTTTCACTGTTTAGCATTTAAATTATGTATGCCTATAGGTCTATAAGGCACATCAATATTGATTCATATATTACAATACATACAAATATCATATACTTTACAAATTTCAATAATATTTCAAATGAACTTAAACTATTTTAAATGATTATAGGGCACGAATGTTATGTTTAATTACGTATAGCCAGTCGTCAGTTTAACATACCAATATATTATGTTTATTCAAGAAATGTTATTGTCAACCCATCACATAAGAAGAATGAATCTACTTAATATAAAGGTTACAAACTTTTTATATCCTGTAATACTAAAAAGGTAAATACAAATTCATTACATTTATTAAACGTTTTTTGAAACGAGGTTTTATTTTTGGAAAATGTTATTTACGGTAAGGCGCAGGTAAAAGAGTGAACTTTATGGTTCTTTGTCTGAAGTTGGGCAGCAGACTCTACGTTACCTGGACAGAGAGTATTTGACAGTCATCACTTGTCTCTCTTTGACACAAATATAACTTAGTACCTATTTTACATCTTTGAAAATGCTTTAATTAAACAAATATAGAGGTCACTTCTTTTTCAAAATAACTTAACTTCAAAAACCATTTCGGTAAATATCCAATGTAATATTGAAATGATGAACGTCTATTTATCATATTTTATTTGAACCCATAAGCCGTCTTCCGAAAGACGGTTTCCAACAGTGAAGAAGAGAATGTCGCACTGGTACGCTTATTACCTTGCACCAAAGTAATATTCCCCCAGGCCTTTCGGTAAAACACTTTTACATTTCAAAATTATATTAGGGTTTCAACCTGTTAAGTTATTAATATATTAGTTTTGTATAGGACACAAGTACTTGTACTTTAAATACTGAATTTTAGATCTTCAATGTTCAATTTAATATTTAATTATTAATGTTCAATCAGATTTTTATATTTCCTCCTCCTTTTATTTTATATTGGATGTCATATGATATATGGTTAATATATATATTCTTTTTGCAGTACTTGGAAAAGACGTAACAAAAATTAAATTTGCTTTTTAAATATAACACCTGAAATAGCTTTTTTCACAGTTATTACTTTGTGCTATATTTTAATTTGTTAAATTCAACAGCAATATGTAAGTCATTTTTTAACATCCACCACAGTAATATTTTAGTTTCCAGTTGTTACTCAATTGACCATTTTTTTGCTTTCCTTTTCATGCCTGTGGTATTTTTACCTAGTATTGAAATCTTATAATGGGACAGTTGTCCATACCCATTACACTAAATGTTTAGTCAGACCCCTCTGTGGTAATCAAGAATTCTAACCACTAGACTAGCTGGCAGACCTTGTTTCTCAACTGCTCCAATAAATTCAGATTTGTCTTACAAAGTTAAGTGAAACTTAAAAGAAAATTGCGTAAAATCGTCATCCTATAATCGTCATCAAGTCTGCAGAACGCTCCACTCATTACAGTTTAACGAAGGTGTTTATATATAGATAGTCAGTTTATAACAGGTAGGCCATTCTATAGTGTGTGCCAAGTTGCAAGTAACTTGCGTAAAACAGCCATAACATAGTTATATTACCTTTTAGTATCTGCCTTACTGCCAAATCTTTGCTTCAGAGGAAACTATTTTCCTTAATACTCAAATGTACTATGGCAAAGATTATTTTTACAAAAATCTATAAGTTTTGGCTTAATTTATAGTATAAAAAAATCATTTTAAATTTTTCACTAAGTATTTGACTACAAAGACGTAAAAAGATTTTGCCTGGCTCAACTCTAAGCCTAATTTATCAGGCACAATAGTTTTAATTTTAAATCATCATGTCCCCCTATGAAATAATCTTTGGATCATTGAAATGTAATGTACAGACATTAAACTAAACAGAAACGATTAGATTTTATTCTAATGTTTGAATAACTGTTGTCCTATGTCTTTAATAAGATAACACTGACAGGGTGTTTTTAAGTTATAAACAATATCTTTCTATAACCATAACTTAGTTTGTATTTTTAAACATAAAATGTATTACTAAAAGTGTTATATATTTAAAATACTTATATTCACTTGTTATTAAATCAATAAAAATCAACTATTTATTCATAAATAAATAAACTTTAGTTTTGATACTGTTAATTAATTACCTCTTTAATTGTTTAAAATCAACACTTTAAAGTGTTATTTTAGCGATAAGAAGATTACTTTGATAGTGTCCTCGAAAACAAGAAAATTCAAAATGATATCCAAAAATGCTTCATCCAAATTTGAAGGTATATGTATATCTGGTTATTTGTTCCTAATTGTTATATTAGAGCAAGTAAAAAGAAACACAATCTATACACTTATGGACATTATAATTCTTAAATATAACCTTTGACAAGAAATGTCTTTAATGTAAATAAAGTCACATAATGTTTTTATGAATCTCCAATCGTATTGGCCTGCCTTGCCATTGGAAACAGATCATTCAACCTGTGACAGTGGGGAGTGAAGTACGCAGTCACTTCTTACTCCAATACAAGCCACTTCTCCCTTTCTAAACTTGCAATACAATTATGCGTTCTAGGACTAGAAATGTCATATTTGCAACATGGAATGTTTTAACTTTGCTAGATATTAATATTAGTAATCAGAAGAAGGTAGCATTAAAGAGAAAGAGTATATCTATACATGACTACCAAGAGTTCATGGTGTTGGATTTGCTATTAAGAATAGTCTAATTCCACAACTAAATGAACTACCAGTTGTAATATCTGAGAGAATCATGACTAAATATTCAACTTTCTAATCACCAAAATATGACTCTTATTAGTGTTTATGCCCCTACAATGACCTGTCAAGACATTGTCATTGACAGTTTCTATCAAGATCGTGATGTAATAATTGCAATAAAATAATATTATTATGGGTATTGACCCACCCACCCATACACATACAGTGGTATTGACCCACCCACCCATACACATACAATGTTATTGAGTAGGAAATAAATGCTCGAGTAGGAAATAACTATCAACTATGGCCTGGAGTCATTGGAGAAATGGTATTAGAAATGTTAATTCAAATGAGATAAACTTACTGGACCTGTGCACAGTTCATGAACTTTAAATAACAAATACAATATTTCGTTAAGAAAAAATTAAAACATTTTTGAAACATCCAAGATCTCGACATTGGCATCTTGTTGACTATGTGATTGTCAGACAGTGAGATATAAATGATGTCAATATAACAAGAATAATGAGGCGTGCTGATTGCTGGTATGATCAGAGACTAATCCGATCAAAATGGATATTAAATGAAAACCCATATTTAACGTTAATCCAAAACCTAATCAGTCATTATCATTTAGTGACCTCAAAAAACAAGAAAATTCTAAATGATTTCCAAAAATTCCTCATAGATTTAACATATAATATGTTAAACTATGAAGATATGTCACCGAATAATAGATTGATGGGATTCAGCCAAGTGGTTCTAGCATTGTCTGTGATATAAAATAAAACAAAGAGCTGATTAGTTCAAGGACAACATAAACATTATCAGTCCCTTATTGGAAAATAGAATAAAGCTATTTACAAAAATGTAAATAACCCAAATAATTAAACTTTTGAAAATTATTATAAAAATATTAAAAGATAAATCCAAATAACCACGAGAACATCAAAAAACAAATGGTGGTCAGACAAGGCTAAATATATTAATGAATATTCTGACATTTGTAACAACAAACCCTTCTTCGATATCTTGAAAACTGTTGTAGACCAAAATAAAAATTGATATGTCCTATAAAAGATGAAATTTTAAATATCTGAACAAACAAATATGTTAAAGGGAATAGATGGAAATAATACTATGAAACTCTTCTTACCGCAGAGAGCAATGCAGATAAAAATTATGTCACGAAGTTGTTACCAAACTGCTTCTTAGATTACAATCTAGGTGAAGTCCCAACTTCTAAAGAAGAAAGGCTATTTGTAACTTAAAAAATAATAAAGCGGTCGGAGTCGACAGCATACCAAACGACGTTTATAAGTATGGTGGTGAATTTATTTTAACAAAATTACATGAAATAATTACAGATATTTGGGAACAAGAAACTGTTCCCCAAGATTTGAAAGACGCCATAATTAGCAGTATATATAGAGGTAAAGGAATTAAATCAGACTGCAATAACTATAGAGGAATCTCTTTGTTGTGTACTGCAGGTAAAATATTGACCAAAATAATGGCAAATCCTAATGGCAAAGGCCATTTCTAGACTTATTTACATCAGAAACACAATCTGCCGTTAAAAAAACCAAAGAAACAGCTGATTTAGTTTTTATATTGTGATAAATTCTTGAAAACTGTACAGAATAGAATCAAACTTTTTATTGATATAACAAAAGTATGTGACAGTACAAATAGAAATTTACTTGGGCCTTTCTTAAAAAAATTTGACTATTATCACAATATTTTTAATACTTAAAATAACTTCACAATAATAATGTATCTTAAGTTAAATTTGAAAATGTATTAACAGATCCTTTTATTATAACAAATGAAGTTAGACAAGGATGTGTTCTCGCTCCTTTATTATTCAACTCTTTTATGACAGAATTTATGATGGATTAAAATTATAAAATATATAGGCTACATTATAGACTAGACGGAGAGTTAAGTAAGATTAAAATTATTAAATATGTAGGTTACATTATAGACTAGATGGAGAGTTGAGTAAGATTAAAATTATAAAATATGTAGGTTACATTATAGCCTAGATGGAGAGTTGAGTAAGATTAAAATTATAAAATATGTAGGTTACATTATAGACTAGACGGAGAGTTGAGTAAGATTAAAATTATTAAATATGTAGGCTACATTATAGACTAGACGGAGAGTTGAGTAAGATTAAAATTATTAAATATGTAGGTTACATTATAGACTAGATGGAGAATTGAGTAAGATTAAAATTATAAAATATGTAGGTTACATTATAGCCTAGATGGAGAGTTGAGTAAGATTAAAATTATAAAATATGTAGGTTACATTATAGACTAGACGGAGAGTTGAGTAAGATTAAAATTATAAAATATGTAGGATACATTATAGACTAGACGGAGAGTTGAGTAAGATTAAAATTATAAAATATGTAGGTTACATTATAGACTAGACGGAGAGTTGAGTAAGATTAAAATTATAAAATATGTAGGTTACATTATAGACTAGACGGAGAGTTGAGTAAGATTAAAATTATAAAATATGTAGGATACATTATAGACTAGATGGAGAGTTGAGTAAGATTAAAATTATAAAATATGTAGGATACATTATAGACTAGATGGAGAGTTGAGTAATCTTAGTAGAATAAAATCTAAAAATAACACACTAATAAAATTGGAAATATAACTACAATATGTCTCTGATCTTGTTTGTCTAGCACATTCAGATTAAGAGCATCAAAGAATATTAAACGTTATTCTGAAATTTACACTTTACTTATACTAATTGTAAATAATAATAAATCTAAATTGTTAGATATTATTTGACAATCTGATTTCTTCCCAATAACAACAATTGACAATACTCCAATCGAACAAGTCGGACATTTTAACTACTTGGGAGTTACATATCGAACGATGGTAGTGTAATTGGACTTTGAATTATAGCAACACATAATGCAAAATACTAGTTGCATCTTTATCAAAATTGAATAAAAGTGTTTTCCAAGATTAAAACATAAATTTTAATGTTCAATAAAAAGTCTAGAAGACGATAATATTACCTAAATTATGATATGGATGTGATTATTGGGTGTTACACTAAAAAGAGTTAAAGAATCTTGAAAATGTTTTACAAAAAATAATAAGAAAATTATTTTAAATAAAATGGTACGACTAAAAATCCAACTAAGACGTCCTACGATCCGAAAACTGCATAGATATAGAAAAAAAGTAATTAAAAGCCAGTTAAGCATGACAGGACATGTTCTATAAATGGATGATACACGTTAATTAAAGTGTATTGTATTGTGAACTTTTGGAAGGAAGAAGAGCAGTAGGTTGTCCTAAGAAGATACATAAAGACAATTTGATATCCACTTTGAGACATTTGAACATAGATGAAAAAGGGAAATTACTTACCACGTATAGAGTGGAACGGAAAAAACAGAACTTGAGACAGAAAGCATATATTAATCGAGAGATCTTGTTATGCCATATTTGTGGAAGAATATGCTTTCTCGAATAGGACTTTTTAGCCATTATAGAAAACAAAACTTTACTAAAGTCACATGAATTAACTATAATGTTGCAGTACATTATTTTAAATAAATTAATTCTAATATTTATTCTAACAAAAGGGAGAAGAAGGATCATCGAATTTTCAATGCCTTGCTAATGATAATAATAATAAAATCGAGTCCAATTGTTTTTAATTATTGAGTCTTTTAATAAATGTTAATATCAATGATTAAGCTAAAAGTTTCAATCCAAACACGAAATAAATTTATAGCATAAAACTACTTCAACGATATCCTTAAATATTTCTTTGAATCATACATAGTCTGATTTTCCTGTAAGTTTATTCAATGTAAGTGAATTATTGCTATATACATCGCATCAATGGATATACTGATGAGGATTCAACATTTTATAAAAGTATATATAGATTTATGTTAAAAAAGCATTAAACGTCGGAGCATATTTTTAACTTTATAAATATGCTTTATAAGCATATTTTTAACTTTCTTTTATTTAACACATAATAGCTGATTGTGAAAACACAAAACTACACACAGAGTAATTTACTCAAAAGTGTATAATTCATGGATTATTTAATGGATAATTTTAACAAACAATTTATCGAGATATTAATTTGGAACTTTAAACATTTAGGTCTTTACAACAAATATTTAAACATGAACGTCAATATTATCATGTCACAACAACATACATGTCACTTTTTATATTAGGACAAAGGGATATAAATGATGTTGTATTCAGATATTTAAAAAGTAACATAAAAAAATAATATTTGATGTTACTCGCAACCGTAACAAATGTCAATCAAGCCTAGCATCATGTCAAAACAAACATCAGTAACAACAACAACATGTGACGTCAGACATTTCAAAGTTAATTTGCAACAAACAGTTCAAACAGTTCACTGTGGGACCATCACAACCTTTCTCAAAGGAAAATGACACGCTAACCAAACTGATCAAACAGTTCACTGTGGGACCATCACAACATTTCTCAAAGGAAAATGACACGCTAAACAAACTGATCAAACAGTTCACTGTGGGACCATCACAACATTTGTCAAAGGAAAAAGACACGCTAAACAAACTGATCAAACAGTTCACTGTGGGACCATCACAACATTTGTCAAAGGAAAATGACACGCTAAACAAACTGATCAAACAGTTCACTGTGGGACCATCACAACATTTGTCAAAGGAAAATGACACGCTAAACAAACTGATCAAACAGTTCACTGTGGGACCATCACAACATTTGTCAAAGGAAAATGACACGCTAAACAAACTGATCAAACAGTTCACTGTGGGACCATCACAACATTTGTCAAAGGAAAATGACACGCTAAACAAACTGATCAAACAGTTCACTGTGGGACCATCACAACATTTGTCAAAGGAAAATGACACGCTAAACAAACAGATCAAACAGTTCACTGTGGGACCATCACCTTTGTCAAAGGAAAATGACACGCTAAACAAACAGATCAAACAGTTCACTGTGGGACCATCACCTTTGTCAAAGGAAAATTACACGCTAAACAAACTTATAATTAATTAAGGATTCATCTTCTTGCTTAGGCTTGTGTAGGAAAATACTTCAGTTAAAATATGCGACAGAATATACACTTTTCAGCTAAGGGGTTTTCATACTTTTATTATATTAAAATTAAAGTTTTCATTTTAACTTATAATGTAATTGAAAGCTAAATAAAGGTTTTAAGGTGCCGTAAAAATATTATTCCTTTGTATTTATTGGCCTATTATTTGGTTATAAATATGGTAATTCAGTCAATTTTGCAATACTCAGAGACAATATCTGGCACCCAAATATGAAAATAACCATAAATACAAGGATATTTTTTTCATCAAGATGTAATTATTATATCTTCAGTCTTAACGTACGGTTTTCATGTGTTTCACGATAGTATGTACAATTAAAATATTTAAAATTTCAGAATACAGAAATTTTTGAAACAGCACTGAACATGATTCTTTTACTGATGTTTTAATAAGAAAACCTTTAAATATAACTCACATTTGTAAAACTGGAATGATTGGGAAATGTTTTTTGAATCGTTTTATAGACATAATGCGCCAAAATTATTCTCAAACACCGTTATAAACTATATGATAAGTGGAATATGCTATTAGATAGTTCTAATTAAGGCAGACATTCTTAGACTTAAGTGAAGGCCCCGAAAATGGTGGATGGATAATTACCAATAATACACGTGTGTGGGTGGGTCATTACCATTGTACGTGTGTGGGTGGGTGGGCTAAGTTATGAGTGGTGCAAGAAATATTCCTTAAATTGTTTCCTATTGAACCCAAACATTATTAGTTAAGTGTGATTAAACTTTATGATAAACAATGATCATCCATAGTACCTCGGAGTAACGTTAGATCGATCACTGACGTTTAAAAGCCATCTTAAAAAAACAGCAGCTAAAATTAAAATGGTAAATGTACTACATCATATTGCTGAAACAACTTGGGGAGTAAACTTTGGGAGTCAACTTGGGGAGTCAACTTGGGGAGTCAACGCTCACGTCCTGCGTATTACTGCTGAAACAACTTGGGGAGTCAACTTGGGGAGTCAACTTGGGGAGTCAACGCTCACGTCCTGCGTATTACTGCTTTGTCAGCTGCTGACTACAGCGCTCCCGTATGGCTAAATAGCGCACATACAAAAGTGATTGATGTCCAACTTAATAGAGCTATGAGAGCTATTAGTGGTACTCTCATGGCTACTCCACTTCCTTAGCTCCCGATCCTGTGTAATATAGCTCCTCCAGAAAAAGACGTCAGGAGGCACTACTTAAAGAATTCAATAAGATCTTGAATGCTCCGCACCTACCCACTACGTCAGAACGGTCGCTTAAAATTTCGAAGCCCACCCCTATGTACTGCTTTCTAGTTGAGCAGATCAATGTTCTCACACAATACTAGCTGGGCCATAACGTGGAACAGTATTTATGGACGTAATAAGTTTCTTATTAACGATCAGACAATATCTGTAGGTGGAATGAACCTTCTTCGTAGGGAGTGGACGTTGTTGAATCAGTTCCGAACTGGAGTGGGCAGATGTAACTACTGGAAATACAAATAGGGTTTGAAAATAGATCATTCATGTGGTTGTAGAGAGTCCATCCAAACAATGGATCACAGAGTTTCAGAATGCCCCTAGTTTTACGGAGGGATTAGCTAGAATAAATAGAATCAGTGAGGCAGGTCTTAATAGCTTCATGGATTGGATTTAGCTCTGTGACAGGAGATCACTTGACATTTTTATTTCTGTTAATGTCTATTGACTTTTGGAGTTTGTCCAAGTAAAACACAGCTTTTATCTAATTTTAAAATAAAAAGAAAAAAATTGTAGCTGACAAAAAAACCATACGCTATATATATATTAAACTTTATAAAAAAGATTGGTTGAGATCAATTTTCGGTATACTTTTTCTTGTTCTTACTACCGATTAGTAAAAAAGCTTAGTTAAAAAATTAACTGAAGTATACCCTTGAGGGTCAACATATGGTTGTAGGGATGCCTAAAAATTACACTAAAGGTAAATCTATAAAATATTTTTCTATTTAAAAATTAAAATGTTTATAAAGAAAAGGCCTCTAACCTTTGTGCTCTAAATGAAAAATTCGAAAGAGCGATAAACGAGTATGATAAAGTCGAAATATCAGTACATAAGTATATAATACAGTCGAAACACTGAAAAAATAGTAGAAAATAAGACACGATACAATTGCAACGAGTCATAAGACTGGATGAAATCAGCATTATCAGTTTATTTAAGGAGAATTAGTTATGAAAAATTGTTATTAACTTGCATTATTTGTGTACTGATTATATATTATCACATTTATTGAACTTTTTCACTTTTTGTTAGTGCATGCTATAAATTTATATGTAAATTTTGAAAGTTTTTTTTGAAATTTTGAAAGTAAAGTTTCATTTTTGCCTAAGTTATAACATTTAGCTTAAATCACTTGCATTTTATTTTTCCCTCAAAGACACGTTGTAGAAAGATGGAAAAGTTTAGCTAGTCATTGAATGACTTAAACATAATATATGTTAACTTTGTAAATGTTTTGACTTTAGTACAAAGATATGTATGCCTTAGTGATATTTATTAGGACAGTATTTTATACAATTCTTTTATTATTATTATTATTGTACTAATTACAAGTTAATATTTAAAGTAGGTTACCATTTCATGAGTATTGACAAGTGTTGTGCAGCCTCACCATATCCTTAACATTATTCAGTAAAAAAAAATATTTAGGACTATTTTATTCTTAATTTAATCACAGTATGACAAATAGATAAAACATTCATACTTACTTCTCAGCCTAACTCTATATAACAAAAGACCTGTCTGAAAATAAATGGTTTACTTATTGAATAGATCATAGGTATTTATTATGATAATAAATCTAAAACAAAGTAAGGAATATAGAAAAATATAACCCTGCATTAAGTTCTGTTTTGACAATTAATTGTTAATATAATCTTGCTTTCGTTTATTCGTGACCTTTCTTAAAATGATTTTACAAATACCAAGAGTGTTAAAAAGATGTTACTTTGATCCTTTTATTAAATTGCACAGTTTTAATAGCCTCTCTTAGCTACTTTATTCGGTACTTTATATTTTCAAAATGATATTTGGGTATATGTAGTTTTTTAGTATAGAAAAAGGAATATATTTCGAGTGTTATGAGATAAAAGGTAATAAAATATGGTTTATTTTTTGTTAGTATCGATTAAGTGAAACGCACAATCAGTATTACAGTTTATTGGAAACATATTTATACATTTCAAACTAAAAAATAAAATATAAAATCCTATTTGTGTATTACCAAAGAATCACATAATAGCACATAGTGTTCACAAATCTTAACTCCGTAATAATTGTCTCCTCAATTTGTTAGTTACACAACACATAAAGGTTCTATACACAGTATAAGATGAACAATATAAAAACTACCGATTTACATAAAGAAGTAGTTTATAGAAAATTTTAACAATAAGAAAAATAGTACCCTTTTACCTGGTTTAGTACTGTTAAATATGACTTATAATGACATGACATATGGATGGATGAAATTGATGGTTATATTATTATTGAAATATATTTCATACGAAGTGACGAAAACTCGCCACATTTGGGTTGCACACACTATACTACTTGTATAAAATAAAATATTTGATTCTCTCAGAGGATCAAAATACCAACGATCATCAACAATCTGAATCTAGTGAGAATTTTTCCCGTAGTCAGCATGCAGTTAGAAAACTACGGAATCATAATGCCCACATAGGTACAACAGGTAAATAATCCTACTTTGTAGTATCTATACGTAGATATAATTCTAAAATTACTGTTGATACTGTTAAATATATAAAAACCTAAACATTTTTCTAACATTACTGAACACGATTCTTTTCCTGATAATTTTCATAAAACACCCTTTAAATATCTCTTCATGGAATAACTAGGGAGACCTTGTGTTAGCTCCTTAGCCAAGATGCGAGCCATGTTCAATGTCTTAGACTGGTTCTGTTACATAAACATGAAGGCCTTTTCAGGTCCGGTAAACATGCAGTTGTCACATCTCAACGTAACAATGAGGTCTGATTAACAAGAGATACCTTTGTGTTCGTCCCTTACCCAAGGTACAAGCCATGTTCAATGTATTAGACTGATTGTGTTACATAAACATGAAGGCCATGTCAGGTCAGGTAAACATGCAGTTGTCACATCTCAACGTAACAATGAGGTCTGATTAACAAGGGAGACCTTTGTGTTCGTTCCTTGGCCAAGATACGAGTCATGTTCAATGTCTTAGACTAGTTGTGCTACATAAACATGAAGGCCTTGTCAGGTAAGGTAAACATGCAGTTGTCACATCTCAACGTAACAATAAGGTCTAATTAACAAGGGACACCTTTGTGATTGTTCCTTAGCCAAGATACGAGCCATGTTCAATGTCTTAGACTGGTTGTGTTATATAAGCATGAAGGCCTTGTCAGAGTAGGTGAACGTCCAGCTATAACATCTCAATGTAACATGTATAAATAACAAGGAAGACCTTGTGTTCGTTCCTCGACCAAGATACGAGCCATGTTCTACGTCTTGGACTGATTTTATTACATAAACTTGAAGGCCTTATCAGGTTAGGTGAACGTCCTGCTGTAACATCTCAACGTAACAATGAGGTCTGATTAACAAGGGACACCTTTGTTTTCGTTCCTTAGCTAAGATGTGAGCCATGTTCAATGTCTTTAGACTGGTTGTGGTACATAAACATGAAGGCCTTGTCAGGTTAGGTAAATGTCCAGCTATAACATTCCAATGTAACATGGAAGTATAAATAACAAGGAAGACCGTGTGTTCGTTCCTCGACCAAGATACGAGCCATGTTCTACGTCTTGGACTGATTTTTATTACATAAACTTGAATGCCTTGTCAGGTCAGGTGAACGTCCTGCTGTAACATCTCAACGTAACAATGAGGTCTGATTAACAAGAGAGACCTTTGTGTTCGTCCCTTACCCAAGATACGAGCCATGTTCAACGTCTTAAACTGGATTCGGGATTGTTTTAAATTTGAAAGCCACATAGAAAAAAGATTTATAATCAATAATTTTTGATAAAATACTGAAAAAATTGAGATTTTGTGTACTCCATAATAATAAGTAAATATTAAAGTTACATAGTTACACATTGTACAGGTTGTAAGTGTCAAGGTTAAGATATTCTTACAGCCCCCATAACGTAAAAATTACATTTGATGAATAAAACTTGATAAAAAATCATAGAAGTCAAGTTAAACTGCTTAATAAAAAGAAAGATGTATAAAGAGATCAATTCAATCAATAACTTATTGAATTGAAGGGGGTAAGGATACTCCTTTGTTTAACAAATTAATATGCAATTTGTTTTTATTGAAAGAGTTGACATTAATATATAGTTTGTATTAATAATGGTAAAAATATCATTAAGTAATAAAATAATTGTTATTATAGCAATAATGTAACAAAATATAAACAAATTTAATAAAAAAATAACTACATCAAATCTGCTGTCGATTTTCACTCTCTCTCTAACTCTCTTCTTACAAAATGTTGAGCCTTATGTTGAGTTTGGTTTTATGTAACATAATTTTATATTTATTGTTTCATATTAATGTGACTAAAAGAAATTCATAACATACATTGTACAAGTTCGTGCAGTACGCGTAATTTACTTTCAATTCTTTTCTATGTTGGAAATCAGAAGTAGTTCTTCTAAAATTACAACAGTTTACTTTATATTCAGCTCATAATAATTGCGCGTTCAAAAGAGAGTGCCAGTTGTAATGAGCCTAACTTTTTTTTTAAATTTGAATGTTTTATGATTAAAGAGCATTACAGAATAATGCTTTGGAATAAATTGACACTTATTATTGATTTAGATAGTTCAATTTAATAATGGACTCCTAAGTCTCCATCATATGCTTTTTTATGATTTTTTTGTTGGGGTCATATGTCCCTTATTTGGCATTCAACTCTTCACATGAGTTCCCATAATTACCTTAGATCTCCCTAACTTATCACAACAAAAGTGAATTAAGGGTATGTGTGTGAGTATGACTCAACACAAGAGTTCCCATTATTACCTTAGACCTCCATAACTTACCACAGCAAAAGTTAATTAAGGGTATGTGTGTGAGTATGACTCAACATAAGAGTTCCCATTATTACCTTAGACCTCCCTAACTTACCACAACAAAAGTTAATTAAGGGTCTGTGTGTAAGTATGACTCAACACAAGTTCCCATAATTACCTTACACCTCCCTAACTCACCAGAACAAAAGTTAATTAAGGGTCTGTGTGAGTATGACTCAACACAAGAGATCACATAATTACCTTGGACATCGCTAACTTACCGCAACAAAAGTTAATTAAGGGTCTGTGTGTAACTATGACTCAACACAAGAGATCCCATAATTACCTTAGACCTCCCTAACTTATCACAACAAAAGTTAATTGTGGGTCTGTGTGTAAGTATGACTCAACAGAAGAGTTCCCCTGATTACCTTAGACCTCCCTAACTTACCACAACAAAAGTTAGTTAAGGGTCTGTGTGTAAGTATGACTCAACAGAAGAGTTCACCTGATTACCTTAGACATCCCTAACTTACCACAACAAAAGTTAGTTAAGGGTCTGTGTGTAAGTATGACTCAACAGAAGAGTTCCCCTGATTACCTTAGACATCCCTAACTTACCACAACAAAAGTTAATTAAGGGTCTGTATGTAAGTATGACTCAACACAAGAGTTCCCATTATTACCTTAGACCTCCCTAACTTATCACAACAAAAGTTAATTAAGGGTCTGTGTGTAAGTATGACTCAACAGAAGAGTTCCCCTGATTACCTTAGACATCCATAACCTACCACAACAAAAGTTAATTAAGAGTCTGTATGTAAGTATGACTCAACAGAAGAGTTCCCCTGATTACCTAAGACCTCCCTAATTTACCACAACAAAAATTAGTTAAGGGTCTGTGTGTAAGTATGTCTCAACAGAAGAGTTCCCCTGATTACCTAAGACCTCCCTAATTTACCACAACAAAAGTTAGTTAAGGGTCTGTGTGTAAGTATGACTCAACAGAAGAGTTCCCCTGATTACCTAAGACCTCCTTAACTTACCACAACAAATGTTAGTTAAGGGTCTGTGTGTAAGTATGACTCAACAGAAGAGTTCCCCTGATTACCTTAGACATCCCTAACTTACCACAACAAAAGTTAATTAAGGGTCTGTATGTAAGTATGACTCAACACAAGAGTTCCCATTATTACATTAGACCTCCCTAACTTATCACAACAAAAGTTAATTAAGGGTCTGTGTGTAAGTATGATTCAACACAAGAGATCCCATAATTACCTTGGACATCGCTAACTTACCACAAAAAAAGTTAATTAAGGGTCTGTATGTAAGTATGACTCAACACAAGGGTTCTCATTATTACCTTAGACCTCCCTAACTTATCACAACAAAAGTTAGTTAAGGGTCTGTATGTAAGTATGTCTCAACAGAAGAGTTCCCCTGATTACCTAAGACCTCCCTAATTTACCACAACAAAAGTTAGTTAAGGGTCTGTGTGTAAGTATGACTCAACAGAAGAGTTCCCCTGATTACCTAAGACCTCCTTAACTTACCACAACAAAAGTTAGTTAAGGGTCTGTGTGTAAGTATGACTCAACAGAAGAGTTCCCCTGATTACCTTAGACATCCCTAACTTACCACAACAAAAGTTAATTAAGGGTCTGTATGTAAGTATGACTCAACACAAGAGTTCCCATTATTACCTTAGACCTCCCTAACTTATCACAACAAAAGTTAATTAAGGGTCTGTGTGTAAGTATGATTCAACACAAGAGATCACATAATTACCTTGGACATCGCTAACTTACCGCAACAAAAGTTAATTAAGGGTCTGTGTGTAACTATGACTCAACACAAGAGATCCCATAACTACCTTAGACCTCCCTATCTTATCACAACAAAAGTTAATTGTGGGTCTGTGTGTAAGTATGACTCAACACAAGAGATCCCATAATTACCTTAGACCTCCCTAACTTACCGCAAAAAAAGTTAATTAAGGGTCTGTGTATTATGACTCAACACAAAAGTTCACATTATTACCTTAGACCTCCCTAAGTTACCACAACAAAAGTTAATTAAGGGTCTGTGTGTAAGTATGACTTAACACAAGAGATCCCAAAATTACCTTAGACCTCCCTAACTTATCACAACAAAAGTTAATTATGGGTCTGTGTGTAAGTATGACTCAACACAAGAGATCCCATAATTACCTTAGACCTCCCTAACTTACCGCAAAAAAAGATAAATTAAGGGTCTGTGTATTATGACTCAACACAAGAGATCCCATAATTACCTTACCCCTCCCTAACTTATCACAACAAAAGTTAATTAAGGGTCTGTGTGTAAGTATGACTCAACACAAGAGTTCCCATGATTACCTTAGACCTCTCTAATATACCATAACAAAAGTTAATTAAGGGTCTGTGTGTAAGTATGACTCAACACAAGAGATCCCAAAATTACCTTAGACCTCCCTAACTTATTACAACAAAAGTTAATTAAGTGTCTGTGTGAGTATGACTCAACACAAGAGTTCACATTATTACCTTAGACCTCCCTAACTTACCACAACAAAAGTTAATTAAGGGTCTGTGTGTAAGTATGACTTAACACAAGAGATCCCATGATTACCTTAGACCTCTCTAATATACCATAACAAAAGTTAATTAAGGGTCTGTGTGTAAGTATGACTCAACACAAGAGATCCCAAAATTACCTTAGACCTCCCTAACTTATTACAACAAAAGTTAATTAAGTGTCTGTGTGAGTATGACTCAACACAAGAGTTCACATTATTACCATAGACCTCCCTAATTTACCACAACAAAAGTTAATTAAGGGTCTATGTTTAAGTATGACTCAACACAAGAGATCCCATAATTACCTTAGACCTCCCTAACTTGCCGCAAAAAAAGATAAATTAAGGGTCTGTGTATTATGACTCAACACAAGAGATCCCATAATTACCTTACCCCTCCCTAACTTATCACAACAAAAGTTAATTAAGGGTCTGTGTGTAAGTATGACTCAACACAAGAGTTCCCATGATTACCTTAGACCTCTCTAATATACCACAAAAAAAGTTAATTAAGGGTCTGTGTGTAAGTATGACTCAACACAAGAGATCCCATAATTACCTTACCCCTCCCTAACTTATTACAACAAAAGTTAATTAAGGGTCTGTGTGTAACAATGACTACATTCGCTCATCTACACTCATCACATTCATTCGAAATCCATATTCGCCCATATCTTGACGATCGGTGTTCTATAAATTAATAAATATGGTAAGGAGGTTAGATTATTCATAGTTATAAACCAAGGAATGATGTAAGCATGGTTTTATTCATATTCCATTTGTAGGACTCTGCTAGACTGGATTTGAAGGTTTCAATTGTAATCTAATGAAGTTATATTAGTTATTTAACTAATATTAAATAAAATAAATTAAATGAACACATTTGAAGTAGGCTCAGTAATATCATTGAGTGTTTATACTAATAAATTGGTGACAATGCAAGTAATGTGAGTGAGATACAGTGAATAAATATAATATTGTGATTTTAATATACACAGTTAATCTATTATTATTTGTTGTAAAAATTCACAGTGAAGTGTGTAGGGTGGCCCCTAGTGTTAATATAATCATAGGCCGAGGCAGTAGGCTCAGGTGACACGTACGTAGCCACAGGCGTGCAGGGATTTCTCCTGGTTCTAATTAATTTTAACACATGAAATCGTGCTATATTATCCTGCTATCCTTATAAACCATCATCACATTTACTGCTAACACGTACAACTAAACAAAGTAAAATATTTGTCTTTTTCATATTAAATGGTATGAAAATTAATATTTATAATTGATTGTTTATGGAGTATCAATATTTGTATGTGGAAAGTGTTTATTTCACTTTTAGGTAGAAAACTATTTTTAATTTTATACGGTTTAAATTGTTATGTAGATATTTGTAAGCCCATTCCTAGGCTCACACACATGTATGACCGTTATAAATACGAACAGTAAACAAATGAAAATCATAAATGTAACGAGAAACAAGAGAAACCTCATAGTTTATAATTTAAATAATAAAATGTAATATTCACTATAACCTCTATTATGTGATTTGTATTATAATTTTATGATCATATTTTAAAAGTCAATGCTCTGGTAAAAAGGAAATGATAGTGATGCATTATAATCACTGTACTATCAGAGAACTAACGTTTCCAATTGTTCACTCGTTCAGTAAATCAATGAATACTATTTAATGAATCACAAACAATACTATATATTTTTGTAATATACATTTAAAATTAAATAAATATTTCATACGAGTTAATAAATATTTCACAGGTAAATTTCTTAGAACCAATTAATATTTAACAAAAGATTAAATTAAATTTCAAATACGTGAAAAATAATATGAAGTATTGTTGCGATATTTTGTAGAATAAAGAGTATAATTCGTTTTTAAAATATATTTATTCACTATTACCAGCTACAGTTAGTAACTTTTGAGTTAGAGAAACGAAAAAAGTAACCATTATTGTCAATAAGAAATTAAATAAATATTTTTGTAAAAAATCCGTGTGATGTTGATATTTTTCTATTGATAAAAGACAAAAAAATTATAACTCTCCCTATGAATAAAATGACAAAAGACTTCTAAAAAATTATGTAATATAGTGTTACACAGGCACGGTTACCATATATTTAATACGAAGGTAGAGGATAGGTAGATAATGCATTGTACGGTTCTTTACCTAACTTGGACTACAAACCCCAAGTGGGGATATGTTGGCTTGTTTGATTGAAACCCTCTTTACAAAGTTATTTGTGGACAAATTTCTCAATGGTGCAAATCTATTACATTAGGTTTGCAAGTTTACTAATAAATAACTCGTATTTTAACCATCATGCCTTTTAATTCATTTATTGTTTTACTATTGTTCATTCAAACAAACAATATTTTATTTCTTTGTAACACAACATCTGCATATTCAGTTAGGTTTGACTTCACCCCTTAGTAGAAGTTAATAATAATAATAATAATGATTTATTCCACAGGAAATGTTACATTACAAAAAAAGAATATAGTTTCGGAATTTACGTTGACTACAATTTCCAGTACTGATGGTCAACGCAACACTTAAAAAATAAAACTAATACACTTGAGTCCAGTCCAGTCTTGTACAAAAATTTAAAATAAATCAAATGCCTCTCCTAGTGGTGTATAAAATTAAAAACTTCCATGTTTGTAATTAAATACAACGCAAATAAATTTACACTCATTTTTATTATTATTATTTACACATATTTATTATTACAAGTTTATTACATTACAAACAAGAGTAGTTATGAATACCTCACTATAAAAATAACTTTTTAATTTAACTTATTTTCTTATTCCCGAACCTATTTGCATATAAATAAACAGTCATGTTAGTTTGCTTTAAAATAACATATCTTTACGGGTTCAGTTAAGTTTTAATTCACCCCTGAATGAAAGTAAGACAACTTTCCCACAGTTTCTATGTAATGGAAAATAAATACAATGCTATGTATCCCAGTAAGGAAAGATATGTTGTCCAGCTTTAGAAAGAGAATTGTAAATTTATGCCCTGCCTTCCCTTGTTCTGTGTAGTTCTTCATTGAAAAACATCAGAAGAGGTTGAATTTTGACCAGCTAAACGCTTTTGTTGTTATTTTTTATTAATGTTTATAATTAAGGAGTTAAAACTCCTTAAAAAACAATTTAAAAATTGTTTTTGTATCCATTTATTGAATTTTTTTTATATACGACAATACAAATCCTTTGATAAGTAAGTTTGTACGGAATTAAAGTTATTTACTTTTCTAGCAAGAAATGATTATTTCTTGGGCGAGCTGGTGGCGAGCGGTCTAAGGCGTCAGGACTTTGATTACCGCGAGCCAGTGGCCATGCGGTCTAAGGCATCAGGACTTTGATTACCGCGAGCCGGTGGCCAAGCGATCTAAGGCATCAGGACTTTGATTACCGCGAGCCGGTGGCCAAGCGGTCTAAGGCATCAGGACTTTGATTGCCGCGAGCCGGTGGCCAAGCGGTCTAAGGCATCAGGACTTTGATTACCACGCGAGCCGGTGGCCAAGCGGTCTAAGGTATCAGGACTTTGATTACCGCGAGCCGGTGGCCGAGCGGTCTAAGGCGTCAGGACTTCGATTACCGCGAGCCGGTGGCCTAGCGGTCTAAGGCGTCAGGACTTCGATTACCGCGGGCCGGTGGCCAAGCGGTCTAAAGCATCAGGACTTTGATTACCGCGAGCCGGTGGCCAAGTGGTCTAAGGCATCAGGACTTTGATTACCGCGAGCCGGTGGCCAAGCGGTCTAAGGCATCAGGACTTTGATTACCGCGAGCCGGTGGCCAAGCGGTCTAAGGCATCAGGACTTTGATTACCGCGAGCCGGTGGCCAAGCGGTCTAAGGCATCAGGACTTTGATTACCACGAGCCGGTGGCCAAGCGGTCTAAGGCATCAGGACTTTGATTACCGCGATCCGGTGGCCAAGCGGTCTAAGGTATCAGGACTTTGATTACAGCGAGCCGGTGGCCGAGCGGTCTAAGGCATCAGGACTTTGATTACCGCGAGCCGGTGGCCGAGCGGTCTCAGGCATCAGGACTTTGGGCTTGGAGGGGCCTAGCTAGACTGGAAGATTTATCAGTTATATTCACCTTTTACTGTACTGGTTCACCCCCTTAACAAGTCTGAATAAGTTCCGGGCAAAGATCAATAGTCTATGAGGAACGGGCAAAGTAAGGTTAAGAAAGAGGTTCGGACACACCCTTTTTATTAAAAAAATTACAATAATTCTTACCTACTCTTACCTTAAATAATTAATTGCCTACCATAAAAATAAAAAATCAAGAGATACAAATTCATTTTTTAAGAAGGTAAATTAATTTATAATACATAATAATAAAAATACATTTATATTTATCTTGATACATTTTTTAGACTCAACTGAAAATGTATTGTTTACACTACCGAGTATGTAAAGAAATTGACATAAAAGTTATTACGTGGTTGTATGTTTTTGTTGTGCTATGTCGGACTAGGTGTACATAAATACTGTAATTTTTCAATTTCTAAATAATAAAGATAAGAAGGAACTAAATGTTGCTGTGTTTATTTTATGTATTCTGTTTGTTATGTAGATATGAAGTTTTTTTTGTTAAAAAATCTTGTTGTGTTATAGTTTGGTTTTATTTCGTGTCTGGTCAGCCACACCATCACCTCACGCTTTGTGTATTTATTTGTTCAATGTAATGTGTAATTCCATTGTTTTTGACTCATTAATTCATTATCATGAATATATGAAAAAGACTTAATTACAAAATATATCTATTACGAGATAATAAACTGTTTTAATATTTGATATTGATATACTTTAATCACTTCGACCAATGATAATATATTACTTAAATAATGTTTATCAAATGAGTATACCAATCAATCTCAATTTAACAGTTATTAAGATTGAAGATAAGACATAATTTATCAACAGATATCCAAGAAATATCATTTTACTTTACTTAGATTACAATTCAGTCAAGAATTAGATGTTACAACCACTTAATGATTATTACAAACGTAATGTAAACTTTACACCATTTACACAGTGATTTTTGAATGATGTTTATTTTATAAGTTTAATATATATATTTTTGTTATATAATGTATTCAATTTAGTGCCATATTGTTTGGCATAAAAAAGTTCTTAAATACCAAAAAAGAACAAATAATTTATATAATTCACTTTTATATTAATGAACAGTTCATTTTCTAATCGTGACGAATATTTATGTGGAAATAAAAACTTAAGTGGGTTATTATCACGGAATTTTATTCAAACGAGGCAAATCACATATTTACTACAATTATATTAATTTTACAAATGAAATTGTATTAACATGTGGGGTTTCGCCTGTGTCTGAAATAACTAAATAACGAGTCCTTTATAAGGATACGACGTATCACGGTGTGACTGCATGTCTGAAGCAACATAAAAAGTAGTTGAACATTTAGTTCCTAAAAAGGCTTTGTTTGATAAAGGAAGTATATGTGTTGATCAATATCAGTGATTCAAAGCGATCGGCTATTGTGTAGCTCTGAATGCTATCTCACACTATGCATTCAGTCTACTGGACACAGCAGCTCCTAGTCGGGATTGAAATGAATAGATACGAGAGCTTTAAAGCTTATTCAAGAGTACTTGTGTAGTACCCGTAAGTTAAAATACAACCGGCCAAAATTACTTTACGAATTTGAAGGATAAGAGTACATTTTAATTAAGAGATTTATTTCAATAAATGACCTCAATAATTGCCGTTTATACATTTAAGCTACCGAGATAATAAAATTAAAATCCATTAATTGAGGCTTTAACATATTCAATGGTACCACTTATGTGTTTTAGTTCAATGAATGTATTAGTTCAATTCAAACCACTTTTAACTTTAGGAGACCAGCGAATAAATAATGTTATCCACATATTCTTCCAACAGATGTTTTCAAAATTCATATTTATTACATAATCACAGTCGAAAACTCTTAGAAATGAGAAGACATACATTGATTGTTGACCCCTTCTAAAAAGTAACAAAGGTGATTATGAGATTATATTCAGACAAATATAGTAAATGTAGTAATATTTACTTAAATACCTCATTAATATTATTAATTTATATTACCATTAAATTTAAAAAAGTAAAAAAAACTTCACCCACCAGTTTACATGGGCCTGCAGGCCTGTGCGTGAACATTATCCAACTATTATATTGGTTGGGGATTCGAGCCTTGGACTTTGTACTTCGCAGTCCGAAGTTTAGCCACTGAGCCACTAAGCCGGGGCGGTATAAATCTCTTTGTAACAAGAAATAAATGTTAAGTTAACATTTCATTATTACTCTTATTTATTGGATCTGAAAAGCTAGTTTATTTTTAAATTAATAAAAAATATTTATAAATAATTACTATGTATTCATATATTTTTCCTCCAGAATGAGGAAGGTTAACTATTAACTTAATTAGCAATCTTTTGTGAAATTGTGAAAATAAAAAATCTAAAAAAGTCTCGTTCCCACACAAACTTAAAAAATAAAATATGTGATAAAAGTATCTAAAATTTCTGCCAGGACGAAACCCAGACTCCTAAGAAGGAATACTACAATCGATAGCTTGTATTCAAGTCATTCTATCAGCTAATAACGTGACTTATGAGATGTATTGAGCACTAAATCTCGTTGTTTGCTTGGTTTCAGAACTGCTCCTTCTTTTGACCTTTTAAAACTGTTGCTATTTTACCTTAGGTAATATCGAGATGTAAACTGTTATAAGCCAGTTACTTTACAAATAGCGGGAATTACAATTACAGGAAATGTATAATTAAATCCATTTGTTTCTTTTGTGGGCATCTTATCTTTCCTCTTTTTTTCACATCGATATTGAAGTGTTTTAAATCGATTGATGCTTTGTAATTTTTCTGCTCGTTAATTAAGTTCCATTTATTTTTTAATTCATATTAACTATATCAAAACAGTTCATTTGGTTACCAAATCAACATTATTGTAGCTAATATTTATTCAACATATCGCAATAAAAACTTACGGTACTTCTATAATCGTTAAGGTACAATATCATATTTTAGAATATTAAAATTTTTAACAAAAAACAAACTGCAAATCATTCTTTTGAGAACTTGAAATAATATCTTTAAATTCCATACATTCTTTTCATTCATTGCTATATATAAAAGAAAATATTTCTAAATGTAAAGTTCAAAGTAGTATTCATAATTAGTTTAATAGAATAAAATTCAATAGAATAAAAAAAATGTAGTCACATATAATAAATCATTAAATCGTTTTTAAATAACGTGAGTCAACTTTTAACATTGGTTACATATATGACGTCTAGATGTAAATGCCACAACAACCTACTTGACCTGAAATTGATAATATGCTAATGAAGATTTTTAATTTTAAAAGGTCATAACAGTACTACCTTTATATTCTTATTTATAGTAATTTATTGTTAATTTTTTGAATGTTTAATGCTCGTTTTAAGTTAAATTAAAAAAATTTTTATTGTTGTCATTAAACTTTATTGTAATTTACACTTCAACTTTAAATTTATGATTAAGGTGAATACAATAAAAATTCCGTTTTAGAATAGCTTGGGTTTATTTAACTTTAAAAAAATCTATAACATTAGGATTCGATTGGTAGTTTCGTCTTACGTCATCATATTCAGGATGAACAACGCTTCCATTGATTGTGAGCGAGACCCACAAGTGAGTTCACAAGCACCCAAAACATTGATTACCTATTAATTGTTGACGAGACCTACTGGGATAATTAACTGTAACGTAAGTATTCGATCATTAGTTAGGTATTACGTCACAATCATCATCATCGGGATGAACAAAGCTTCCATTGATTGTGAGCCAGAGCCACAAGTGAGTTCACATGGTCCCAAAACATTGAAAACCTATCAATTGTTTACTAGATGCATTGGGATAACTAACTGTAATGTAAGTATTCGATCATTAGTTAGGTATTACGTCACAATCATCATTATCGGGATGAACAAAGCTTCCATTGATTGTGAGCCAGAGCCACAAGTGAGTTCACATGGTCCCAAAACATTGAAAACCTATCCATTGTTTACTAGATGCATTGGGATAACTAACTGTAATGTAAGTATTCGATCATTGGTTAGGTATTACGTCACAATCATCATCGTCGGGATGAACAAAGCTTCCACTGATTGTGAGCCAGAGCCACAAGTGAGTTCACACGGTCCCAAAACATTGATTACCTATCCATTGTTAACTAGACGCAATGGCATAACTAACTGTAATGTAAATATTTGATCATTAGTTAGGTATTACGTCACAAACATCATCATCAGGAAAAACTAAGTTTCTGCTGATTGTGAGCCAGAGCCACAAGTGGGTTCATACGGCCCCAAAACATTGATAACCTATTCATTGTTGAATAGAGGCACTGGGATAACTAACTGTAATGTAAGTATTCGATCATTAGTTAGGTATTACGTCACAAACTTCATCATCGGGATGAACAAAGCTTCTGCCGATTGTGAGCCAGAGCCACAAGTGGGTTCATACGGCCCCAAAACATTTA
>JAQJVL010001589.1:0-166570 GCA_035578905.1 Stictocephala bisonia | reverse complement strand
ATTAAAAAAAATTGGTATCTTGATGTTTAATTTTTTATCTTGATTATCTTTATTTATTTATCTTGATTTAATTATAATTGTGCGTTTATTTTCATTCTTGCTTTTTTTATAGATTAGTTTTTAAAATTATCTGTATATAAATATTTACTTACTATCTACTGGAACAGTTTTTTATGTTTTTGATAAAAATAATGAGTTCGGTGCGTTGTAAGTATAGTCCTGTTTGGTCTTACTTCAATGTAAGTAATGAAATCAACAACACAGCAAGATGTGATTTGTGTGGATTAATTATGTCATATCGTGGAATCTCAAGTAATTTAAAAAAAAGAATATAGAAAGAATACATCCCACAATAAATCCTTAAATTGGATAAGCAGCCTCAGGTTAGTGATGCAAATTTTAAACGAAGCGAAAGTGGATGATCCCTTGCCTTACACTTATACATTCAAATACTAAAAATAATAAAAAGAAATTGTACGAATGGTTGCCAAAAATGAAGTCCAATTTATAAATTCCCCAAATGAAATCAAGCACACAGTCTAGTAAAGCATCCTTCTTACAAAAAAATGAATATAAAACAAAAGAAAAAATTTGATAAACTGTTATTGAATTTTTATTCACTGAAGACTTACAGCCTTTTTCAATAGTTAATGTAAGGGATTTACACAATTTGTTTAACGCTCTCAATCCTAACTATGAAATTCCAGTTGGAAGGTTATATCAAACAATTTTTTTAACAGCAGCCTACAAGGAGTGTAGACTTGTTGTAAAAGAAAAATTAAAAAACCCCAATAAAGTCTCCCTTACAACAGATTTCTGGTCATCGTCAAATAACGAATTTCTGGTCATCGTCAAATAATAAAACAGCTCTATTAGATTGTATATTAAATTTGAAGGTTCACACTCTAGCATTAACTTAGCATTAAAAATAAGGAATAACTGAAAACATCTTAATTATTGTATTAGGTACATTCACAACACTATTATTGTTTTTTTTTTTAAATATTGTTTGTTTTTTTTTCAGTAATTAATTATTATGGTGATGACACAGTATTATTTTTATAATTAACTTGTATAGATTATAAGTTTTTGTCGTGAGCATTACTTCAAACGTTATGCTCCTACTTCTTTGAATGTTATATGATTACAACATAAAAAATAACTCTTGTGAAAAACCGTGTCAGTACAATTACAAGACCCCATACTCATCAAATTGCCACTAATAAAAATAGACGAGCCTTTCGCTTATTTGTGACGAGCTGGGACCAGATGTATTTGTAGTCTCTGAACATGGTTTCAGGCCTGAAACTATAAATCATTTTCCAAATTCCAAAATTTCAATTGGCCATTATTTTTGTCGAAAAAACAATAAGGGGGGAGGTGTGGCACTTTTTGGGTTAGCAAACCATTAAAATTTGAGCCATTTAAAATTTACAATAGTTCAGATTTTGACTTTGAAGCTAATGGTGTTAAAGTTTTATCAAATTCCTTAGGAAAAGTATGTATAATCGGCTTATACAGATCACCTAATGGCTGTTAGCCACTCTTTCTTTGTCAAGTTAGAGTTCCTATTAAATATATTATTTTCAAAATCAGTTAAGTTTTTGTTACTCGGAGATCTCAACATTAATGTAATGGAACCCCCTGCCCCCTCACCCAGCGACTTCGCGATATCTTAAGTTACTTTCAATTTAAATTGGTCCGTGAACTCCCCTACACGATGTGAACTGCTATGTTCGAGTACTGCCATCGACAACGTAATTAAACTAACAATACCTCATTTGCGACACGTCTTGTTCTGAACACTGCCGTATCTGATCACTATGCACTCGGGGTTGTGGTTCATGGATGCAATTTGGAAAGCTCATTCTTCAACCAGTCAATATTGCCAAGAATATTAATTCCCAAAACGCCATGTCTACTCAATAATCTGTTAAAACGGGGAGACATGGCACTATTTGAATAGCTATGATAATGTTGATGACATGTATCATGCTTTTCACAATGGTTTTTTTATATTACGTAGACATAGCCTGCCCTTTCAAGAATACTAAACAATTAAAAAAAACCCGAAAACTTGTTCTTGGGATAACCAAGGAAATTCTTATCTCACGGGAAAAACTCAAATTCTTTCACAAAATATTCGTAACAACCCAAAACGAAAATTTCAAAACCTTTTTCAGAAGATATTAGACAAATTTATAGAAAAGTCATACAAGCTGCTAAAGCCTAAGACACCAATAAAGTCTTGAGCAATTGCGAGAATTTTCAAAAACCGCTTGGAAAATTATCAACTTGTCAGCACAAAAATCAAAATTTTTCAATAAATCCAAACCAATTGAAATAAAAATTGGAGAAAGATATAGTTTCAAGATAAACTAACTTTTTGCAAAGAATTTAACAGATTTTTTTCCACTGTAGCTTCACCGGACCCAATGTTTAATAAACCCCAAATTCAAAATTATATTGGAGAGCCAGTTGCATCCATGGCCCTTTGACCCCTGTATGTGAGAAGGAGGTGGCTAGTGCCATTCAGAGGCTGCGCCCCAAAAAAAACCTGGGGACGCCGATGGCTTATCTGTATGGCTTTTAAAAACGGTGCTTTCAGCACTTACTGAAGCCACTCACAAAATTAATAAATTTTTCATTTGAAACGGAAAGTTTTCCGTTTACTTTTGAAGACTGCAAAAGTTGTTTCCAATTCACAAAAAAGATGACCCTTTTACTCGCGAGCAATTATCGTCCTATTTAAATTCTTCCTTCTTTAGTAAGATCTACGAAAAGGATCTTCTATGAAAACTTTCAAGCTTCATAGATAGTCACAATTTATTGAATCCAGAACAATTTGGATTCAGAAAAAGGGAAAAATCCACAATTTGATGCAATCAATAAACTTTTGGACACCGTGTCGAATGGCTTGGAGAGTAAAGAACAAGTGCTTAGTATTTTTCTTGGCTCAATTTCCCAAAGCATTTTGATTGGTGTGCACCATGAGACACTGCTGCACCTTTTAGAAAAATCTGGAGTTAGAGGTTTACCACACAGTTGGCCTCACTTCGTATCTTAAAGATCGACCACCAGTGTGTACAAAATCTCAAATATAACTTCAAATAAAAATAGAATGGTTCAGTAGTCCCCCAGGGATCTATTCTCGGACCACTTCTTTTTTTGATTTATGTGTGCAGAAATTTAACCCCAGTGGTTCCCGAATGGAGAACTGATTCAATATGCCGATGATACGACTCTCTGTATTAAAGGAAAGACATCCAAAAATTAGAAATAACAGCTTTTATAGAGCTGAGTTCTTGCATCCAACATTTCAGTGGAACTGAAAACTAAAATCAAATAAAGCCAAATCCAAAATAATGAGTTTTTGCCTGCGACAGCAGGAGCTCCAATCTCAACCCCATGTCTTCGCGGATGACACTCTTTTAGAGGCGGGAAATTCCACAAAATTCCTTGGAATGTTCCTTGATAGAGGACTGACTTGGGACGATCATATTGACCACGTTTGTGGTAAAATTGCTTCAGGTATATATGCGTTGGGGCAATCTTGCAAAGTTCTGTTCCCCTAGTGTCTTACTCATGGCCTATTATGGCATGGTGTATTCACATCTGGAAACGGAGTGAGACTTTGGGGAGGTTGTGCAAAAAGCAAAATTGAAAAGAGTTTTTTAAACTTCAAAAAAAGGCTGTTAGAATAATTGCTAAGTTGAACCCCAGAGAGTCGTGCCGGAATTCTTTTTTAGGGATTTAAAATTACTGACTTTACCTTGGCCTTTATATGTATGAAGGTGATACTATAAATGCAGATCACGTTCTTCCTTGATTCGTGGCAGAAACGTTCACCAATACTACACTAGAGGCAGGGACAACCTCCGGGAAAACAGCAACACAAGATTGGCACTATCAGACCACAATGCCACATCAGGTTTGGTGTCAGGGCTAATCAACAAAACTCCCTGAAGGATTTCCAATTAATAACCAAACTCAATTCAAAACTCGACTTAGGACACCTCTTGGTGTCTAAAAACGTTCTATTCTGTGGATGAGTTCATGATGAGTCCGCTGGAAGATTAAGATTAAATAGCAGGACAGGAAGGCAGTGTGATTGTGGCTGTATGAATGTTGTAATGAGCAGTAATGTATAAAGAATGTGGGTGAATGACCATTTGTTGTTTAGTTTAGAATTTTTTAACACATTTTTAATATTTCTGTATATTAATATTGACGATTGCAGGGCATGTTAAAATTGTTACACAACGCAATAAAATAAATAAAAAAAAAAAAAAAAAAAAAAAATCCACCACAAAACCCACCTTTCCTCCAAGCAGTGGCATTGGTAGAGGCACCTTGCCAAATGGTCCTATCTGGTCACTAACCGGTTATAGATCAATAGCACCTGAAACAGTATGGGTAGTCAGGTAGGTCCAATACCACTGTAGGTGTATGGTAGGTGGGTGGTCAATAACACTGTGCATGTAAAGGGTGAAATAGGTACCTCAATACCAAATGTATATTTATGGGTGGGGAGTGGGTATCACTTCATTTCAATGTGTTCTTGTCTATCGATCAATGCTGGTAGTCAGCCACTAGTGTTAGCATATTCCAAAACAAACTAAAGACAAGGAGGGGGAAATTTTACCATAGGAGCTGATTAATGGGTCTTTATGTTTATATCCAGCATCCTTAGTCACTGCTGTGGCCTAGAAGATTTCCCTTCGTCGCTGGAACCACATGGAATATATACATGTGCTAAAAAATAACACTTAGGTCGTGTACTGTTTCGGTCAATTATAGCTGATGGGTTAGTAGGTCATGGTGGCTTAAACCAAACCCTGAGTCTGGTCTTTACCGTACTGTCCCAAAAGTCTGGAAAGTTTGAAGAAAAACCCAATTTTAAATTTGTACCCTACCAGAACGACGCCTTCAATTGTAGACACAAAGCTGCACCATCAAGGTAAAACAAATGATGTAGAAGAGTGAGCTATTTACCAGATAAATTTATTGGAAATACATGATTATTATTTTCAACTGTTGGACCCCAGATGGATTTGACCTGGCTAGCTGCCAACAACCGCTGGGTTTATATGATGACCTGTTGCATGGTGTGCGGCAAGAAGGATGCCACCAGAGGAATCCAAACGCTTAATCACCCCATTTAATTAATAATATTTTAGTACTAATATTACATTAATAAAAGTTTAATAATTTTGAAGTCAGGAGGTCCAAACTACTCGTGGTAGTTTTTTTTCTTTATGATATTTAGTGAAAGAAATTTTTAAAATCAATTACTACAAAAAAGATTTCTCATTTTATAAATATAAATACCAAACAATAAAAAATACAAATAGAAATAAGTACCATAATGCAAACTCTAAAGTGTAAAAACAAATATCACGTAATATTATAACTCCTAAGTCTAGACAAACATTTTAAATATCTCATGCAAACGGAAACATACTTGCGTGTAACAGTTTCAAATGTAAAATTCTTAGAGGAGCAACATGGAGGTATTGAAGTTATTTTTTTTGCTACTTCAGTTCATATTTATTACAGCTAAAATTGGAATCAGTATGTCCATGGTATATTTTAAAACACTAATAATTTATTTTAATGCAAATTATATGTAATTTGTTTCAGACCAAAGGTTTTTTCAAAAATGAGCTTTGGTCTGAGGCGAAGAATTTCGCAAAGAAATTATAGAGACCCTTTTAAGTTGTTTACGTTACGTTCAGCAATACGTTCTCTTTATAATAAACATAATTTATTTGTAATAACAAATTGTATATTTTAGCTGACAATCATTAAAAATAATTCCACAGCCTTTTGTAACAAAATTTTTAATTTACTTCTTAAGTAAAACACATGTTCAGTTATATTAAAGTTAATTATAGTTTGAACAATATTAGAATGAGTCAATAGTTTTTATTCAAGAGATATTTATAAAATAATTTAAAATTATATGTTTACTTTTTTTGATCAGGTGATATGAAAACCTTCCTTTTAGCCAGAAGACATTTAGTTAATGAAAAACTAGGTGAAGATGGCTGATGAAGTTTCTAGCAAAAAAACTAACAAGCAATGGCTTTAGATGTAGCAAGGGCATTGAGCTATTTGGCTGAGCAAAAATTTGTACACAGGTAAATATTGGGTGCTTAAATATATATTTTAAACTAACATCATAATTTTTAGAATATAGAAATATATTGAAACTGACATTTTCTTAACAATTATTAACGCAGTTTTATGTAAAAAATCTTCTGAATATGTTAATTAGGTTTTTTAAACCCGAAAAGAAAAAAAATAATCATTATCACTCAAATGGTTTCACTAATTTGATGGCGTCTTATATAATTAGTGATTTTTTTCAAACATACATTCTTAAGTTAGGTAAAGTTGTACTTAGTTCCTACTTATTTGATTCAATGATTTTGGTAACAACATTTTCAAAATGAAATCCTCTAACAGAATACAATGATGTATTTTTGATAAAAATTAGGTAAGAATATTATATCTTATAAAATGATTTTATTTGGGCTGACAGCTAAAAAGTTAACCCCAAAAATAAAAAAATATATATACCTATATATATTTTGTTGACTATAGGAGCTGATATATTAATTCTACATTTGATTTGTTTTATCATTTTAAAATCAAATGACTTAGTCCACAAACTGCAGTCATTACGGTAATGAAGAAAAAAAACATTTTTGTATGCTCAAAATTTTGTTAAAAGTTGAGGAATAAAGAAATGAATGTACTGAAAATAAAGTTTACATTAAATTTCACCATATTAATAATACAAATTGAATAACAACGCACTTCAAAAGCAAAAATACTAGAAACTCAGCATACAAATACTAGAAACCGATTAAAAAATGTAGACCTATGTATAGCATCGAACTGTTTTCTACATAATATCAGGAAATTGGTGAACAAACAAAATTGTAACCTGTATATTTGACACAACAACGAAAAATTTCATGTGAATATATCCCCCATAATTTCGTATACATACATTTTCATTCTTGAAGAAAAATGCCTGTACACGAGCATGGCGTTTAACGATTTTAACGAACTAAATGATTAGTTAAATGCATTTAACTAAGCATTTAACAATCTTAGTTAAAATGATCATAAAGGGAATATCGGATTTTAAATGAAATTATAGAAAATCCTTTAACACTATATTTGTGTGTTTTTTTTTTTAGAGATGTTGCATCCAGGAATTGCATGGTAAATGCAGCAAGAGTTGTGAAACTTGGAGATTTTGGATGGGCACGCACAATGTTTGATAAAGGGTTTTCTACAGATTCAGCAGAAAAGGTAGATTTTAAAATTACTAAGTTCCTTATAGATTTTTTAATTATTTTTACTAGTTGGGGTTATTAAGAAACTAATCTGTGTTTATCTAATGATGTTTTTTCCAACTGATATTTTCATAAATTTGGATCAGTCAGATCATTATGTTTCTTCTTACAATAAATACGTCACTGTGGTGTTTGTGATTATGTTTATGACAGTTTAATTATAAACATTCATTGAATGAGTTACTTCGTGGTGAAAAGTGAAACCTCTTCTTGAATTGAGCTTTACTTTTGAAAATATTCATAAATATCGAGCCCAGCTGAAACAAGTAAATTATTATTTAGAACATTTCTCCTTTTTTTATTGACAATGCATTCTTTTTAAATTACTAAAACACCATTTGAAACCCGATTTTTTTTTTAAATTGTTTAAAGCTTGACATTTAAATGAAAAAACAAGCTTTTTTAAACCTTTTTGGTTTTTTAAATTTTTTTGTCCTTCATTTGGGGCAAGTCTTTTATGGGAAAAAAATGTTTTAAATGTGCAAAAATTAAACGAAAATAAATAAATAAAATTTGAGGACATTTATGACTTTTTTTTTCAATGCCCAACAGCCAGTTTAAATTTTTAAAAACAGAAACTTTTTAAAAATTAAAAAATTTAAAAGTTTTTTCGGGGTTTTTAGAAACCCCTTAACAGTTAAAAAAAAATTTAAAGGGTTTTATGTAGTTTTTTTGGGCAATGATTCCCCCCCCACCTAATTGTATCATAGCTTGCTCGAAAAAACCTTGGATAGCACCGACAACAAGGCAATCACCAAAATTTTTCCCAATAAATCCGCCTTCCCCTTCTTAAAAAATTAGTACAAAAAATACTTTGCTTAATTTTTGGGGGGAAACTGCCTGTAAAAAAACTAGTTTTTTGGATTAAGTGAGATAAAAAATTTGATTTTTTTCGGGGGAAAATTTTTTTTAAAGAGCTCAACTGATTGTTTATTTATTTATTTTTTCTTTATGACATTATGGGGGAGAAAAAAAGGGAAATAAAAAACTTATTTTTAATAGATTTAATTTTATTATTTTTAGGGTTTACATCATAAAAAATATAAAAAATTTTTTTTAGGGGGGTTGGGAACAAACCCTTAATAAAATTATTTCCCTCTTTAAATTAAAAAAAAATTTTTTAAAAAAAAGAGAAAAAATAAAGCAAAAAATAGGGCCCAAAATTACTAAACCCAAATGATGGGGAAATCCTTCTTCTTAAATTTCCTTTTTTGGCCAAATTTATTACAAAAAGATGATAAACTTACACCCTTTTTCCCCGTAAATCATCTAAAGGGGCACGGAGAGAGGAACGGGAAGTCCTCCCGAGGCAGATGCTTCACCAAATTTTTAAATTTTTGTTTAGTGAAAACGACAAAAGGGTTGTTTTTTTTCAAATTTTTGGCCCGGTTCCCTTTAATTCCTAAATGTTTCAACAACTTAAAAGCGTAAAAACTGAAGAAAATAACCAAACGCACTAAGGCGTTTACTTTTAAGACAGACACGTCACCACAAAAAGGGCCGGTTGGCAACAACCATACAAAAAAGTTTTTTTGTATTGAAAAAGCGGTACAAAGCAAGGTTTTTTTGGGAATCGGGATGGAAAACATTCTTTATTTTTTGGGAAGTTTAAAACTTTAAAATATTTTTCAAAAATGCTTGTAAAGGTTTTGTTTTTAAAAATTGATACAAGGGTTTTTTAATACCACGGGTTTCCAAATTTAAAATTATTTGAAAAACAATGGTTTTTTTTTTTTTTTTTTATCTGCGGAAAACCGTGTAGGGAACACCTTTCCCACCCCACCCCTCCACCACACCACGGGGAACTAGAAGGTTTCCCACTACACTTACCACCGAAACTTCATACCACCCAATGAAAAAAAATTTTTCCCCCCAGCACCCCTCAATCACTGTGAAAACTCCTATTCCAATTTTAATGGCATTTTCAAATATTTTGAAAAAACAACCTTTAAAGAGTTAAAAAAAGGGGTGTTTTACTATAACGGGCGTTTCCACATAACAAACATATTGTTTTTAATTAGAATTAACCCATCTTTTTTAAATTTTAAAGTTTCACAGTCTTTTTCCAGATTAAAAAAAAAAAAAAAAGTAAGGATTAAAAAAAATTCGTTTTAAACCCTAAACTTAAAAAAAAATCCCAAAAAGAATTACCCCCATTTAAAAATTTTTTTAAAAATGTAAATATAAACTTTTTTTCATTTTTAAAAACCCCTCCTGATCTGATTTATAAACTTTACATAAAATACATCCATATATATATTTTAAAATAAAATATATATAAAAATTTTTAAAATAAATATTACTTATATATATATAACAAATAATAAGGTTTAATGTCCCTTTTTGCCCAATTTTTTCAGCACAAAACCCCTATTTTTAATTGGACTATAAATGGGTTTTTGGGTACTGAAGACACAAAGGTACTTAAACCTTTTTAAATTTTTTATAAATATAAAAAAAATTTAAGGGTACATTAATAAATTTTTAAAACCATTTAAAAAAGCTCTTAAAATTTTGACTACACTATTAAAAAAAAAATAACTCAAAACAAAAAAGCAGGGTAACCATTAAAAACAGAACTAACCCCAAAAATTTAAATGGAATCTAAAATATTCTGGGAACCAAGGGTTTCAAGGTGTTATCTACTTTAAAATTTACAAAAAATAACAAGAGGGTTTCCCCCCAAAGCGTGATGTGGCATCCTCAGTGGAAACCCGGTTTTTGTAGAAAGCACCGGGGACGGGGGTTTGTAACCGGGGAAAAATAAAAATTCCAATTATAAAACCCCAAAATTGGCTGCTTAAGCCGAATTTTCTAAGATTAACCCCAAAAATAAAAAAATACTTTAAAAAAAAACAAAACACTTCCCAAACAATGCCAGTTGCAGACTTCTGACTACCCAGCAAGTGGGAAAAATCTATTCTCACACAACCCTAAACTAAAATAAACATTTTAAATTTTAAACAAAAAAGGGGCAAGGGAAAATGAAATCAAAATTTTAAAAAAATAAATTTTTTTTTTTTTTTAAAACAGGGGAAAAAAAATATTTGGGCTATAAATAGCCCTACATTTTTCTTTGGACAGCCAAGTTTTGAGCTACAAAAGCCTTTTTCAACCCTTCTTTTTTTAATTTTCTTTTCCCCCTACAAAATGACCTGCTAAATTTAAAAAGGGTTTTAATTTTGGGTAGGGTTTAATCTGTTCTTAAACAATCAAATATTTTATTTTTCTGGGCTGCGGGAAAAAAAGTAATCCTTAAACTTAAAAAACCTAAAACAATTTTAAAATAAGGGGGAAGAAAAAAAACCAGTTAAATACCCCAACGGGATGACTCAAAAATTTATTATTGATTTTTTAATTCAAATATGAATACGGGATAAAAGCTTGGGCATATTTTAAGACAATCAGGGAATGATTGAAAAGGTGTAAAAATGATCTGTACAGTCTGGATACTAATTTAGTTAAAATTTTTAATTTTCCCCAAAGAAAACCTATTTTTTTAATTAATTAAAAAATACGGGGCAACTAAGGGACCTACAGCCTAATGTGGAATTAAAACCACAACTATATGGGGACAGATTTTCGACAAAATTAAAACCTAATATAAAAAATCAAATCAAATCCTTTTTTTTTGCAAAAAAATTTAAGTACCGCAAATGTGTCAACCCTTAAAAAGAAAAATTTTACAATAAGAATTTTTAAAGGGGAATTTAAAAATTGTTTGTGATTTGGGTTTAAAATTTAAATATACAAAAAAAAAAAAATTCAGTTGAATTAAAAGCAAAAAAAGGGGCCCCAATTTAAAATTTAAATCTATAAAAAATTAAAGTGTCCCTTTTTAAAAATGTTTGGTTGTTAAAAGGGATTGAAATGTCTAGACGTGAAAAAAAATTAAAATAAGGTTTAAAAAAGCCCAAAAAATTTTTGGGAAACCAAAAAAAATGATGGAAAACGGTTTAAAAAAATAAAAAATTTTACAGTGTTAAAGTAAGTAAAAAGTTGTCATCAGTCCTTTCACCTTTCCGGTTTTCTTTTAAATTCCTTTTGAAGAGTAGCAGGTCTTTCGAAAGCCATTTTCTTGAGTTCTCTTTTTTTAAATTTTTTTTCCCAGTAAGGGTTTTTGGATGTGTGGTGGTAGGAAATTTTCCCGTGGGTTTTGCACCCCAAGCTTTTATGGCCCTTTTTTTCCCTCTTAACAAGGGGGTTTGGGGTGCTTTGGAAAAGGATGTATCGATTGGGGCCGTGACGAGTTTTTGGTATTGGGGGAAATTGTCTTTTCCTGGGTTTTGGGGGACAGCTTGTCCACATGCATAAAACCCCAGAAGTAAAAATTTAAATTAAAAGCATTATACCAAGTTTTTTAAAATGACTGTCGCCCCATAAACTGCTGTGGTTTGAGTTCTGCGATTGTTCTTTATACCCTTTTTTTCTTAAAAAACAAGGATAAATTTTTTTTAAGTTAGGGGCGAATTTCCCCCCCCACCCGAAAAGGGCCTTTACCGTATGGGGAGACCCACAAAGAGCGTTTTTAGGCATTTTTGGCCGTGCCCCAAGCCCACTGATCCACTTTTTTTCGACGCACTGGGGAAACCCTCCAGAAACTGATTTTTTTTAAAAATACCTATCATTTAAATGTATATTCCAAGGAGGGGTTTTTTGTCTACATTGGGTCCCAAGAATTTTGTGAAAGGGTTTCTTGAACAACATTGGGTTTCGGGGATTCAACTTTTTTTGTCCCCGGAAAGTCCCATTTTGTGGGGTTTTTGGATTGGTTGACTACAAGATCTTTTAATAAGAAATTAATTTGTAATGTTTTTTTTTTGTGCTGTGTTGGTATCTTTGCTGTACCCCCCATTTGGCTGAACTTTTTTTCCTATCATCAATGAGGCCCTGGGAAATACTTTACTTTTAAAAAGCATTTTTATCGGGGTTTTAAAGGGAGGGAAAGTCATTGTAAAAAAAAAGGAATGGGTACCTTTCCAAGGCAGACCTTGGGGTTTACTCCTCGTGTTATAGGAAAGGGGGGGACTTATAAGTTTTCAGTTGTTGTTGTTTGCCCTTTTTTAATTTTCTACTACTTGAGCCCCGTCCGTTAAGTAGCTTGGGAAACCCAAATTTTTTTTGCTGGGCCTCTTTTTCCCCCAGATTTTCTAATTTGTTGGACAAAATTTGGGTTTACCCAAAACAGTCAAACCCCATTGCTGAAACCCCAAAGGGAAGTTTTGGCTGTGACAAAGTGTTCTTTATCTATCTGATCAATAATAAATTCATTAGCTTGATGACGGGCTGATGTTGTTAATTTTCCCTTCGGGAATCCATGTTGATTTTCTGTGATCGGGTTGTGAAGGGTGAGTTTTTTTCCAGGGAGTTTTATTTTAATGTTTATTTTTTCCTAAAACCCTTTTGAAAATGTAATATAATTTAAAAAATTGGCCCCTTGTATTTTCTATTTTGGGTTTGCAAAAACCCTTTTTTTACTTAGGGTAGACTTTACTTCTTTTTTAATTCAAAAGGAAAATTCACCAGACTGGGAAGGATTTTTTTGTTATGCGACAAAGGGGCCCCAATGAGCTCATTTTAAACAGTTTTTTTACTAATTTTGGGTAAAAAATTCCCAAAACCCGGCCTAAAAAAGAACCTTTTTTTTGAAAAAGACCCAAAAACCTTTGCCAACCCCCAAAAAACAGCATTAAACGATTCCTCTAGTAGTGCCCCATGAAAGGGGGGAACCCAATTGAGTGGGTTAAAACAAGGACTTAAAAAAAAAGTAAATTAAACCCTTATTTTCGGGGGTTTCCCCCTTAAAGCCCTATATCTTCTTTTTGTTCAATTTAAAATTTGAAATATTCTGTTTTTTTTTTAAAATTTAAAATATAAAATTTATTTAATCATTTTTTCTCAAAGCATCTTTTTTTTGTTGTAAAAATTACTCTTTAATGCTAAGAGGTTTTAAAAACTGTTTTAAATTGAATTTTTTACTTTGTGATGAAAGAAAATTTTTTGACAGTTTAATAGATTTTAAAAGCATAAAATTTTTAAAAGGTATTTTTTAAAAATTAGGGGAAAAAATTATATCACAGTAAAATTTCTTTGTTTTAAAACCTAATATACTTTAAAAGAAGTCCTTATTGAAATATAATAATAACAATGAAATTTATTTTTTTTTCCCCCAAAATTTGCGGGAAAGGGATAAATTTGAATCCCGGTGACACAAAGTAATTAATTTTTTTTATTTTCCAGGAATTTTTGCCAGAAAAAGGGGGGAAATTTCCCCAAAACCACGCGGGGACTGTTCCCCTCCACCCCTGGGATTTTTGGTCCTTTTGGGGTCCAATTTTTATAAAATAATAAATTTTGGCAGTTTTTCCTTTTTTAAAGGGCAGGGGTAAAAACCACCATTCTTGGAAACATGTAAAAGTGTAAACATTTTCCTTTCCCCAAAAAAGTAAAAACCCCCCCTTTCAAGCAAAAGTTTTTAACTTAAAAGCATATCTCAATTTTATATCTTTAACCCATTACGGTGATGGAAAAAAAAAACCCAAAAACCTGGAAACCCACACCCAGCGGAACAGTCTGGCGTGTACCAACATTTTCCCTTTTTGGCGGGTTTGTTCAAAATCTTTATTACTTAATAAAAGCCCCTTTTTAATTTTTTAATATTGATTTATAATGCTTTGTTTTTTTAAGTAAAAAATACTTTTTTATAATCAAAAAAAAATTTTTATTTATGAACAAAAATTATCCCCGGGCGACTGATTCTTGGTAGGTTTTAGGGATGCAAATTTAAAAAGGGGAAATTGTATAAAAATTTTGGGGAAACAGGGACAAACGAAAGTTGATCCACTTCTTATATTTTTTCCCCTCCAAAAGGGGATGTTAAACGCCTCGGGCCCTTTGACCCTTTATTTTTTTGGGTTTTGGCTGTTATTTTGAAAAGGACATAAAATTCCATCAAAAAGGGTTAGGGGTTGTTGTGACCAGCTTCTTTACTTCTTCTTAAACCCAACCTAAAAAGAAAATTTGTTTTAAAAAACCCAAACTGTTTGGCATGGAGGGACAACAGTGCCTTTTTTAATTCACCGCTAGTGAGGAACCCCTCTCCCAGGCTTGAGGATATACAATTTGGGGCAAAAAATTTTGTAACGCTTTCAAAAACTTTTTTATGAATTTTTCACTTGTAAAAAAAAAATTTTTAAACATCATAAATAGTTACAAAAAACCCACTTTTTTGACGTCATTAGCGACTTTTTAATCTTTTCAGGGGGACGGCCCCCCCGAAAAATTGAACAAAAATCTTAAATGAAAATTTCTAATCAAGTTTGGAAACCAAAATTATAGGTCTAAATCAAGTGAAATTAATTGCGGGAAAAACCCGGGATTTAAAAAAGGGTTTTACCCTTTTTTCGGAAAAAAGGGGTCGTTTTTGGAATTTTCAAAGTACCAAATTTTTGATCAAAAATTGACAAGTTTTTTTCCGCTTTTTAAACCCATTTTTAAGTAAATTTTTTCTGATAAAAAAATTACATTTTAAAGGGAAAAACAATTATTAAAAAACTTTAAAAATTATTTTTATCTTAGAAAAAAATAACTTTTGTGAAATTGTTTTCATATTTTTTTCCACCCTGTATATGTTCCCTGATTTTGGGGCCAAGTACGGTTGGGATGACAAAAGGGGCCCCTGTCCCCTTGACACAGATTAAAATCAAGCTTTAAAGAAGCCCATTTCCGAAAGGGGGCCTGTTGCAATATGGACATGTCGAAATAAACTTTTGAATTATAAAAACTCTTTTCCCGTTAAAAATAAGGTTATGGTGAGCCCAAGATACCCAAATGGAAAAAAAAAATTCCCTTAATTTTGGGGTTTTTGCAAAACCCCAAAAAATTACTATTGTTTGGTAACAAAACTAAACAAAACATTTTTTTTAAATTCCCCAATTACGGTACAGAAATGGGAACATTGGGGAAAAGCGTTTTTACTTAAAAATTTGGAAAATTTAATTGGAAACAACTTAACGAAAAAAATTAAACCCCTTTACCCAGTTTTAGCAAAATGAACATTTTAAAATTAAAATTTAACTTTCTAACTCACCCAATAGGATAAAGCTAGGATTAATGAAAACTTTTTTTTTAAACCAATTTAAATGTTTCACCTCCTTCTCATTCTTTAACTGTATTTGGGAATTTTAAATATAATTTATTTTTATTTTTTTAAAACCCCAAACCTCCAAAAGAGTTTGGGATGAAGTTTAATATTTCTGGTTATATTTTTTTAAAAATTCCACCTTTCCAGTTTAAAATCCCCCCATCCCCTTTTAAAAAGTTAATACTTTTTGGGAAAAATTTTTAAAATTAAAAATTCCAAAAAAAATTTTTTAAAAAAACCCCATTTAATTTTTAGATTTAGAAAACCCTTTGCTTTTTTTTTAACTTTTAAAGGGGTTTCATTTAAAGTTTTTGGGGTTTTGGATGGGGGCACCTTTAAAACAAAACAAATTCCCCTATTTTAGGAGAGTGAAAAACAAAAAAAAAAGTAAAATTTGGGTTTTAAAAATTTGGAATTGCTCGCAAAGGTTTTTTAATCCCAAAAACGTCGTGTATGGGGGGCGGCGTTTTTTCCAAAAACCCCCGGTCAATTTTGGGGGGTAGGGTCAATACCCCCCTTGTCCCCGGGGTATTTGGGAGGGGGGTGGGTTAAACCCCTAAAAAAAGTTTTTAAATATAAAAAACCCCAAGGTTTTTATTTGTCAAATTTCCTTTGGGTTAAAAGATAAATTGGGCCTTGTTTAAAAGGGGATTTAATTGGTTTTATCAAAAATTTTAATTTACTTTCACGAGCTGAAAGAATTTTTATAATAAATTCAATTTTAAAGAGCTTTTTTTCCTAAAATAATTAAAAAAAATCTTGTTTTTTTTTATAATAATCTTTATTATTAAAAAACATAAAATTTTTAGCTTTTTTTTTAAGAATTAAGCTTATTTTAAAAGGGGGGTTATGGGAAATTTTTTGTGGGGGGAAAATAAAAGGGGGGCACGGCGCCTATTTTTTTAAAAAAACAAAGAAAAAAATTATATTTAAAATTTTACGTATTGTAGAGAACATTTTTTATTGTAAAAAAGGGGTTATTGCAAATTTTAAAAAATACATTTTTCACATTGTGGCCCCTTGGGGGGAACAACCCCGGGGGTTTTCCCCTTTTTTGAAACCCTTAAAACAGAACAAATGGTTTTTAAACCAAAAGAAACACTTAAAAACTTTTCGGGCAGGTATTATTTTTTGCAAAGGAAACCCCCAAACAATCATACTTACAACTTTTCAAAATTTTGAAAGGGGTTAACAAATTTTAAAATATTCACCTTTTGAAAAATTCCTTCCCAAATTTTGGCCCCCAAAACCATTTTTTTGTTTTAAATAATTAAAATAAAGTTTTACCGGTCGGCTTTATTAGATAAAATTTAATTTTATTTTAAAGGGGTCCCTCCAAAAGCCCACATTTTAAATTAAACGCCCTAAGAAAAATAAATTTTGGAATGGGGGTAAAAAAAAAGGGTTTTAAATACGAAGGAAACAAATTAAATGGAGAGAGCTGGCCCAAAAGGGGGGTGTAAAATGACACATTTTTAAAAAGGGTTGCATTGGGGGGTAAATTTAGGGGGCCTTTTGACGTGGGGGGGGTTTTTTTTAAGGGTTTGATATAAAATTTTGGGAAAAGGGGTTTTAAGTTTTTTCAAATTTGGTTTAAAGGGGGGGTTAACTAAAATTTTGGGGTTTTGTTTTTTTTTAGATATTTTTTTTTTTTTGTGGGAAAACAAAAAAAAAGAGTTTGGGGTGAAATTCCAGACAAGAAATTATTTTATTTTTAAAATTAACGGAAACAGCGGGGCCCCAAGGTTGGGAACCTTTTTGGAAAATTCCCTAATTATGTTCTTTGTAATTTAGACTGGGAAATTGTTTTTAATTTATTTTTTTTCTTTTAAGGTGCAAATTTGATCCAAAACTGTTCCGGTTTGTAAATATAATTGTTTGAAAATTTAAAACTATTTCCCTTATACCCCAAGTTTGTTTAAAATTTTAAATAACAAAGAAATTATTTAAAACACCTTTCAAAACGTTTTGAAAAGTTTTTAAATTTTTCCCCTTATCAGGGGAATATTTTTTTTATAATTATTCAAAAATTGGCAATAATTTTAAATTTTTTGCTGAGGTTTTTATTTTTTTGGGGTTTCCGAAACGGGGTTTTTTTCAAATTTTGTTGTTTTGAAAAAATATATTAAAGCCTAATTTGGGTGAGCTAGTTTTTCAGAAGTTTTTTGAAAATTGATTTGTAACAAAGGGAAAATTGGGGTGGATAGTTTGCGTTTTTTAATTTTTTTAAATGGGGGTTTTTCAAAAAAATTGGGAAATTACTTTGGAATTAAGTTATGAAAAAAATTTCTTGGGAAATTTGGGGGCCACAATAAACAAAGAGCTTTTAAAGGAACAAACCAAAACCATTACCTTAATTTGGTTTTTTTGATACTGATTTTAAAAAATTTTTTTTTGTTATTTTATCGGAAAATTAACCAAAAACAGAAAGTTTTATAAACTTACCCCAATAAATAAAAAATAAAAGGATGGGAAAATTCCCCAAAATTCCATTTGGGGATTTTTTGGGGGGGAACACAAGCGAAAAACTTTAATCATATTTTTTTTTTAAAAAAATTTTGTTTGGTTTTTTAAAGGGTTTTTTTTAAAGATTTCAACTTAAAAGGGGGTTTGAAATATTGGGAATTTAAGAAATTTTTAAACCCAGAGGAAAATTTTAACCCCTTTCAGCCCTAAAAATCCAGGGGGTGGTTTTGAGGCCCCAAACCCCAAAAGGAAAAAGGGAAAATTATGGATTTAAAGTCTTTTTTCATCCAGCCTAAAAAAAGGTTTTGGGAAGTCCTGTAAATTTTGGGGGGTTATATAAAATTTTCCATTTTTGACTTGGAGTCCTAAGGGAAGTTTAGGTAAGTTTGTGGGGAACCCCCTAGTAATAAAATTTTAATTATTAATAACCCCATAAAAAAAAAAATTCAAGGATAAGGGAAACGTTTTTACAAACCCAACAAAAATGTTGAAATTTAAAACAAAACCTTTTTGGGATATAACCTTTCTTTTTTTTATTGGGAGGGGGGGTACCCAAACCCTTAACCAATTTAAATTTGATAAAAAAGGGGGTTAAAAGAATTTTGTCGGGAATTGGGTTGAGTTGGAAAAACTAATTAATGGGGGAAAAAAATATTGTTTTTAACAGGGGGAAGCCTTGGGGATTCTCTTTAGTTTGGATTTGAAAATAACAAACTACCTTTGGTTCAGGAAAAAGTTGGAAGTTTCTTTTTTGAAAAAAATAATCCCCAACGGGGGCATTTGGTCGGGAAGGGGGGTTTTTGGTTGGTAAATTTTAAAGATTTGGAGGAAGGGGAGGGGGACATTCGAAAACAGGGGGCAAATTCGGAAGTATTTTTTATGGGAAACGAAGGGGGGCAGGTTGCAATCACCTTTCACCACCCAAAGGGGGTTGGTAAAAGGGGATTTAAAGGGTCAGGGGGGGGAACTAAACCCTTAATTTGGGGTTAAAAATTATACATTTTAACTAAAATAAAATATTAACTATTTTTTTAGAATTATACAAGAAAAGAAAAAAACAATTATGCATTTTAAAAAACCATAGGTTTCTTTTAAAATTTTAAATAATTTGAAATTTTTTAATCTCCAAAAAATATTTAAAAAAACCTGTGTTTTGCCCAGATTTTACAAAAAATTCTAATTTAAATTGGGGGGAATAAATTTTTAAAAATTTTTGGGGAAAAAACAAAGCAGGAAAATTAACATTTTCCATTTTTATAAAAGACTAAAAATTACACTTTTTTCCCTTTTAAGTTTTCATTTTAATTTGGAAAAAGGGGAAACCCTAATTTGGGCAAAAGTGTAAAACAAAGAAATTTTTTTATTTTTATGAACTTTCATTTCATAAGAAAAATTTAACCCTGGGTTTTTTGATGTTACAAAATTTTTAAACCAAACCCCCTTTTTTAAAATTTAAAACAAATTTTTTTTTTTTAAAGGCCGTTTGAAAATTAACAAGAAACCCAACCACAAAGAAATTACAAATAAATTATTTATTATTACGCCCTTAATTTTTAAAATTTTTTAAAAATTTAGGTCTAATTTTTAATTTAAAACCTTTGTTAAATTGGGGTGTTTTTTGTATGTTTGAGGGAAAATTCTAATTTTTAAATTGAATACCCATCTTGGTTTTCTCAAATTTGTTTTTTTTTTTTTTTTTTTTAAAAAGAAATGAAGTTGATTTTCCAAAAAATTCCTTTTGGCCAAGTTATCCCCAGTATTCGAGGAAAAGGGAAACCCCAAAAATAGGGAAAAGGCCCCGGCTTTAATTTTCCCGGAAATATTTTTGGTTGGGGGCCAAAAAAATTTTTCACATTTTTTCTAAAATGACACCAGAAAACCTTTGTTTTTTTAAACCAAAAAGTTGGGGGTAAAAAAAAAGGGTGATTTTTTTTTTTTTGTTTAAGGATATGAATTTATTTTATTTTCTTTAAAATTGTAAAACACTTAGGAATTAAGGATTTTTGGTTTTAAAATTTAGGGTTTTTTAAAAGGTTTTTTTTGGTAAAAAATTAAATTAACAATCCAATTTTTTTTTAATTATAGGGTACAATGTTATGGAAAATTGGGTTTCAGATTTTTAAAATTTTTTGCCTTTAAGTATATTGCCTAAGTGTTTTTATCCCAAAAATTAATAAATTTGGTGTTTTTCCTTTTAAAACTGTAGGGAGTAAGGGGGAGGGAAGGCCTTACCCACAAAAAAACGTTGTTTTGTTTGGAAAGGGAAGGCCAAATTTCCCAAACTTTCTGATTGGCCGGGAGGGGGAAGGGCCCATTACCCCTGATGGAAAATGGGGCGGGGGGGAGTGGTTAATTTTAAAACTGGTCGTGGGGGGTTTTTGGGGTGGGTGGGGGGCAATAAAAAAACTTACCTTTTTTTGGGGGGGAAGGGGGGAAAAGGGGGTTAAATTTGGTACTTTAGGGGTTTAAAAGGGCGGGGGGGGGTTGGTCCAAAATTTAAAACTTTCGGTTGGGGGGGGATTGGGGGTGTTTTTCAATACCATAAAACCCTTGAAAAGGGGTGGGGGGAGGGGGGGGGTCAATTTTAAAAGGGAAAGTGTATGGGGTGGGGGTTAATTTAATTTTATTTTAAGTTTTTTTGGGGGGGGTGGGTGGGGTTAAATAAATGTAACCCGGTGTATGGGGCGGTTTGAGGGAATGGGTCAAATTACCACTCAATGGGGACTTTACGGGGTATGGGTGGTTCGGGGGGGTTTAATTTTTTTAAAATAGTACGTTTTATGGGGGGTCCTGGTGGGGTTCTTTTTAAATTTTTGGGTTTAAGGGGTTGGGGGGTGGGATTAATTTTTAAACCAAATTTTGGGGGGAAATGGGGGGTTGTGGGGGGGGTTTTAAAAATTTTTAACCCAAAAGGGGGGCGTGTAAAATTTTGGGTGTCGGGGTGGTAAAATTTAGTTTTCCGGTGTAAGGGTGGTTTAATTAAAACTTTTTTCGGGGTTTTTTGGGTTTTGGGGGGGGTAAAATGGGAAACGGGGAGTTTTGTAGGGGGGGGGGGGGGGGGGAAAAACCCCACTTTTTTACGGGTTTTTATTGGGGGGGGGTTTTGGGGTTAAAATTTAACTGAATTTTGTGGTTGGGGGGGGGGGGTTTTCGGGTTACCAACTGAAACTTTTGGTATTTTTTGGGCGAGTGGGATCGGGGAAAAAAGGATTGGTGGGGGGAAAGGGGGGTGGGGGTTAAAGTAAAGTTTTTTGAAAAACGGTTGGGACCATCTTCCTGACGCCCCCACTTCCTCTTCTTTCAAAAAAACAAAAACTTTATTTTTAATGCAAAATTTAAAACGTCAAATTTTAAAGAGTTTTGGTTTAAAAATTTTGGGATCAAAACTTTAAATTATCAATTTTTAAAAAAAGGTTTTTAAAAATTTTTCCCTTTAAATTTTGGGGGTTTAACAGATAAGATAAATAATTTTGTTTTAATTAGTTTTTTTTTGTTCTGGAATGGAAAATTCTTTTAATATGTTTTTAAAAAGGCAAGATGATTGGTTTAAACAAATTTTTTAAATTTTAAATTTTTTGTGAAAAAGGCATAAAAAAACAGCAATTTAACCGGGGTTAAATTTATTTTTGAGGGCAGGCAATAATTTAAAGGTAAAGCAAGGGGAACCTAGAATAAAATTAATGATAATTTGGGGTTCTTTAAGAATAAAATTTACAAGTATGGTTTGGGGAAAGGAAAATTTTTTAATAGTTCCTATTTTGTTTTGGCTATTTTTTTAAAGTTATTTTCAAATATATTTTTTTATTTGTACATAGTTTTTTAAAAAGGTTTTAAAAAATTTTTTTGGGAAAAATTTACTGTGTACAATTTTTTTAAATTTTTGTAGGGGTCTTTGGTTTTTTAAAATTTTTGGGGTTTAAAAAAGTGTACAAAAAACTTTAATTTGATAACACAAAAAATTTACAATTAAAATTCATTTTTAAAAAATTACTTTTATTTGGCTCTTTAATTAAAATTTTTTGTAATTTAATATAATTTTTAATTTTTATTTTTTAAGGGGAAAAATATAGAAAAAATAATTATTATCAAAATTTGTGATTTTTTTTCCTTTACTTTTTTCGGGGGTTTTTAAAATTAATATAATTTTAAATTAACCCAAATTGTTTAGAATAAAAGGGGATAGGTTTTAAATAAAATTGGGGTTTACGGGTTAATCAATAAAAAAATAAAAAAAATAAATTTAATAAATTTGAAAGGAATTTTAGGATAAAAATTATACATTCCATTTAAATAGGTTTAATTAAAAAGGGGCTTCAAAAATAACAATTGAAAATTTCCGGTTTCCCTTAATAAGAAAATTCTTTAAAAAAAGGTATTAAATTTTTGGGGTATTGGTTTAGAATATTTGCCCAATAATGAATGTACCATTTTGAATTTAATTTTTTTAAAGAAAGCCAAACAAACTTGAAAAACCCTATTTGTTTTTTTTCCTGTGAGTAAATTTTCATTTTTTGGGCCCAATTTTAAATACACAAACGTTTTTTATGAATTTAAAAAAATAAAAAAATTTTATGTTAAAAAAAATTAACGAGAAAAACTTTATTTTGTTGCAAGGAAACATTTGAAAAATACTTTTTAAAAAATTCACATAGGGCAATTAAATTTACTCAATAACTTCAAACTTTTGCAACAAAAAAACGTTTTAATTTTGTTTTTAATTAAATAATAGAAAAGGCCAATTTGTAAATTTATAAGGTTTCAAATTTTCAAAAAAGGTTTGAAAGTTTTGTTTACAAACAATTTTGGAAAATATGGAAAAATTGTTTATATAAAAATGTTTAAAATGTTGGCATGAGAAATGAAAATTATATAAAAATGTAATATTTTTAAAAAAAAATATTTTTTTAAAAAATCTTACCCCCTTTTTATAATTTTAACTTGGGTTTTTATTTAATAAGGGAATTTTTGTTCTTTTTAAAATTCATTTTCTTTTTTTGTTTTAATTTAACTTCCTTTTGAATAGTTTAATTAAATTAAAATTTGGAAAAAAAATTTTCCTAAAAATTTAAAAAAAGGGTATTGGTGTGAAAATTTGGGGGGTAAAAAAAGTCTTTAAAACATTTTATTTTTAAAAAGTTTTTAAAAAGTTAAAGGGTATTTTTTGAAAAAAAAATTATTTAAAATTGGGAGAAAAATTATAAGAAAAATTGTCCAAAAAAAAAAAAAAAGTTTTTTTTTAAATTTTAATTTATATTTGAAAAAAGTGTTTTTTTTTAAAAAATTTTTTTTTATTTTTTTTGTACATTTCCCAAAAACCTTTAAACAAAAATTATTTTAAAAAAGGGGAAAAACTTTTAAAAAGTTTTAAAACTTAATCCCTAAAAAAACAGAAAAAAGATCGCAAAAATTTCAAAGGAAAAATAAAAAAAATTAAAACAAAAATTTTTTGGGTAAATCCCCGGTCCTGTTTCGTCTTTTTTAAAAAATGAACTCTCGTTAATTAAAATTTTCAGCTTTTTTAAATTAAATGTTAAAATTTTCCCAAAAGGGGGGCTCCAAAAACGGTTAAAAAAGTTTTCAAAAATTTCTGGTGTAACACCCCAAAGTTGTTAACAATTATCTACGTAAAGGAATGGGTTTTAACGTAAAAAAAAATTTAAAATAAAACGGGGAACGTAAATTCAAAATTTTTGGGAAAAAATGTTTTAATTTTTTTGTGATTTTTACAGAAAGGAAAAAAAAAACCAACATCCAAAAACAATTTTTTAAAAAACCCCTATTTTAAAAAAGTAAAAATTTTTCCGGATAAAAAAAGATTTTTGGTTAAAAAAAAACAGTCCATATTAATTTAAAAATAATTAACCGCATTTTAAAAAATTTTGAATTTTTGTTGAAAAAAAATAAAAACTTTTTTTTAAATGGAAAGGGAAAAATTTATTTTTTTTTAAATTTTTAAGTTTAAAAAACATAACCTTACAGAAAAACTAAATGTAATCAATTTTTAAACAAATTTTTATTGTTTGCCAAAATTTATTTAAATGTTGCCTATAATTGTTTGACTGCCTTTTTTCCGTTTTTTTGGGGCGGGGCCAAAAGGAAAAAACTTCCCTATGCCCAGAGGGAAGGACAAAAACCTGAATATACAAAAACTTTTCCCCCTACCCGCATTATTTTTTTCCTGGAAGAATTTGGATTTGCTATTTTTAAGAGGGTTTTTTTTGATTTAACAGTATTTATTGGAAGCTATTATTTTTTAATTTTTTAAAATTTGATAAAATATGTTTTTTATTTAATCTTTTTTTTAAGGATTTAAAAAAAACTCCCCTCTTTTTTTGGAAATGCTTTTTTTTTTTTTTTTTTCAGAACAAAAAGGGAAAAAACTGAAATTAATGAAAATTTTTAATTTTAAAAGGACTTTCTGAAAAGGCATTTTTTGGACTTTTTTCCCAAAATTCGGAAATTAGTTTGGGATTTTTCAGAATAATTTTTTAAAAGGGGCCTTTATTATTTTACCTTTTTTTAGAAAGAAATTTATTTGAAAATTAAAAAACATAGGGGTTTTAAGAAAATTTTAAAAAAATTCCTCCAATATTTCTACCAACAAAAACAAGGGCAATAAAAAACTTTCAAAACAAATTTCCGAGAATTTCTTTAATTTTAAATGAATTTTTTATAGTTGAATTAATTTAAAATTTTTGCCCCCTTCCCAAAATTTTTTAAAAATTTATAATTTTATTTCCCCAAATTGTTTTTTTTAATATGTTTTTAATAAAATTTAAATTTTTATTGAAAATTAAAATTACTATTATTTCGTTTGAAAATTTTTACCAAAATTTGAAAGTTTAAAGCTTAAATTTTTTAATTTTTTCCCTTTTTCATTTTTTTAATTTTAATTAAAACTTTTTATTTTTAAAAAAAATATTTAAATCTTCAAAAAGAAATAGTATTTAAATAAAAAGGAACCGCTTACATTTTTATCAACTTTCTTTGACAAATTCGGGAAATAAAAAAGTTTTTTTTAAACTTGGTATTTTTTTAAAAATTTTATTTTTTAACGAAAATAGAAAACGTATTTTAATGTTTTCAATAAAATAGTGGGGGAACAATTTAACATCAACAAAAATTACCCTTTTTCCCCGATTAAAATATTTTGGAAGGTTATTTTTGTAAAGGGAATTTTTGAGGTGCAAAAAGGGGGTTTATTTTAAACGTTTTAAGAAAGGGCTTAAAAGGGGGTTTTTTTAATTCAATTTTGGGAGTAAATTATTAAAAGGTTTTAAATTTTTATAGGGTGTTTATTTTTCAAATAAAAAATTAAAAATTTTTTACAATTAAATATATTTTTAAGTAAAAAATTTTTTTTAAATATTTTAAATTTCAATTTTTTTTAAATAATAAAAAAAAAAAATTAAAACACATTAAATTAAACCTTTGGCTTTTATCTTTGGAAAGGGGTTTTAAATAAGTTACGGGGGGTTATTTTAAAGGGTTTTAAACCCTTTCAATTTGAATTTGTGTTTGGAAAATTTTTCAAAAAGGGGGGACTTTTAAAGGTTGGTTGGAAAGATCTTTTCTTGTTTTTAAAAAAATTTCTTTATTTTTGGAAAAGGACAAAAGGTTGTTTAACCAATAACATTTTTTTTATAGAATTTCCTAACAATTTTTATCAATTCAACAAGCCATTTTTTGGGAAAAAGTGGAGTGAGGGAGGGAAATTTTGTGGACCGGGAACGGGGGTTTTTTAAGGAAGTCTTGGAACAAAAATCTTTTAAAGCCCTCTTCCCCTTTGTTTTTAAAAAATAATTTCGAAATTTTTAAAAAAAACCCTTTACCATATACCCCCGGGCTCAGGGCCCTTGGGATGGCTGGTAAAAACAATAAAAAGCACCTTAGATAATGGGGAGGGGAAGCCCCACATTTTGGGGAAAAAGTTTATTATTGTTGGCAAAAATTAAATTTCCCCAAAAATAAACTTGTTTTTCCCCTTGTTGGGGGTTAATGAAAGGTTTGGGGAAAAAAAAATAGTTTTGACATAAGGGTTTTGGGCCCCCTTTTAACAACAGGTATTCAGAAGGGTTACTAGGTTTAACAAAATAAAACAAAATTTGATTGAAAAATTTAAAAATAAAACCCAAAAAATAATATTCCCAAAAATTAAAATTTAAAATTATTTTTAACAAAAACTTAAAAAAAAAATTTTGGATAAACTCGTTAATTTCGTAAATGATTTTTTTTAATTTTTTTAATTAATTTATTTGGCAAAAAAAAAGAAAATTGTAACAAAAACATGGGCTTTTGGCCCTTTTATACGTTTTTAAAATTTTGGTCCCATAATAAAATTTTGGAATTAAATTTTTTGTAAACAACCCTAAATTAAGGGTCATTTTTACAATTTTTTTATTTTTTTTAAACCCAAAATTTTGGTTTTTCTGTACAAATTAAATTTTTCATTTTTGGGGAAAAATTGGGGAAAAAGGCAGGGGCTCTATACTTGGCCTCTTTTTGGGCTTTCTCACCCAAGGGATTGTTTTTATGGGTTCCTTTACACACAGAAAAAGGCCCCTTGGGTTCCAAATTTGGGAAAGTCTATTTTTCCAAAATGTTTGTTTTAGGGGAGAGAACTGAGTATTAGAGGCTTGTAAATTTAAACCCTAAAAAACAAAACTAATAATCCCAAGGTTTTTGGGAATTCCACATAAACTTTTAAGTCCCCTTAGTTTTTTCCCTGGCAAGGACTACTAAAAAATTTTTTGGCCTTTCTGAGGAACAAATCAAACTCAGAAACCCAGACAAAACCCCAGTTCACCCCCAAACACTCTGGAAAATTTCATTCTTTTCCCCCTTTAAAAATATGAAAGTTTGTGTTCTCATAAGTAAAAAATGTACTTAGAAAAAGCATAACGCACAACAAAATCCTAAAACTGACAAAAGAAAAACCTAAATTTTCAGGACTGTGCTGTAATTTCCCAAAACAAATTTACTACAAAAAGGGACAGCCCAACCTGTGCTGCTATTGAAAATAACCTATGAGCCATCTTGTATAAAAACTTGAAAAAAAATAAACTTTCTATCTCTAAATCATGTTAGTACATCAGGTCAAATTTTGCTTTCATAGGATTTTATATCTTAATTGGGAAGTGGGATATTGACAGTGTAAAAAGGTTTTTTTTTTTATCCTATTTTAAGGGGTAGTTATTTTAAATACATATTTAAAGAAAATAAAGTCAAACCCTTAATAAAAAGATTTTTTATATTTTTAATTTCATTTTACATCACATAATGTTAAATGTTATATTTCGTTTCTTTACTAGTCCCGATCTCGGGACAATTTCATCAAACCTCAAAAAATGTAAAGGCTAAAATTTTTTTATACGATTCCTTTTTTTTTTCCAAAAAATTTATCCAATTTTCAAAGGTGTGATTGGGAAAAAATAGATTTTAAGTTTTTTAGTCCCCCGTCAAACATTGCTTTAAATTTTTGTTTGGGTCCCCTTTCTACTAAAAGGTGACCCCTTTGGGTTTTTTTAAATTTTAAAAAAAAAAAAAGAAAATTGGTTTTTGGGTTTAAATGTAAACAATTTAAAAATTTTAAAATTCCCCCAAGTTGGAAAAATTCCCAAAATCAAAATTGTTAGTAATAAAGATTTCGGGAAATTATTAAGTATTGTCCCAAAGTATCATTTGATAAAAAAAATAATACAGTATGGACAGTTTGTTATTAAAAAAGTATAGGAATAAAAAATTGTTTGTATTTTAAAATTAAAAATAAATTGGGGTGGGGATTTTAAAATTAATTTAAATTTTAAAAAGATTTTTTTTTTTCTTTTCCTTTTTTAATAGATTGGGTTTCCCACATATTTACAAATTAACCATCCATCATGTCAACCCCCCTTTGGGCCCAATAAACATCATTCAAACAGTCTAGGGGTTAAAAGTGTGCTAATGTGCAAATTTGTCTGAAAATGTTTTTTTTTTTTTTTAAATTTTTTTTTAAAAAATGTTTTCCTTTTTTTGTAAACTGTGCATTGGCATTTAAGTTTTACTTCTATAAAACTAGCAGTTTTGAGTTAGTTATATTAAAAAAAATCAAGACAAGTAAAAGAAATGCCTTTTTTAAATATACTGTTTTATGCCTTAAGTAAATTTGGGGGGTTTGAAAAATTTTCATTATAGGTACTGTTAATGAAGTAGGAAAATATAAGGCAACTTAAGCTTACGCCAAGAAGACAACTCAAATAACCGACACCCTTTTCAATTCCCTAAAAGATACTAATAAAAAACACTCATTTTCAGTGCCAATGGAAACCTTTATTTTTTATTATTATGTTTAAAACCAATTTTAGACACTCAGGAATTGGGCAAGAAAATTTACAAATTCCCTGCTTTTAGAAAAAAAAAAAAAATGATTTAAACCTTTTAAAATTTTTGTTATTTACTTTTTTTAAAGGGAACCATTAAAATAATTTTGTTTTTTAAAAATTAAATTTTTTTAATAAACAATTTTGGGGTCTTTTTCCCTTTTTTTCATACCCCAAATGATTGAATTTTACCCCCTTTATTTTTTTTTCAGAGAAAAAATTTTTAAAATATTTTAAAAAATTTTTTTTGTTTAACTTATGAAGAAGGCCAAAACTTGGGTTTAAATGTGGGAGTAATTTCTTCTACCAACTGTGTGTTAGTGGGACGGGTGGTTAAAACCCCCGACCTGGCAGTTGATTTTTTTGTCTGTACTGGCGGGGGATTTTTAGGCCCGTGTGTAAGCCTTTTCTAATAAAAATTTATAAAAAAAAAGTTAAATACTGGTTTAAAAATACTTATTTTGGGATCAAAAAAGATCACAATGAAAGGGAAACATCAAATAGTATAAAAAAAAAACAAAAAATTTTTTTTTAAATTTTCTTTTTTGACTTTTACATTTTTAAAAGTTTTTTTTATAAAACATGAAAAAGGGGGGGGGGACCCCAAAGGAAAAAATAGTGGGGGATAATAAATTAGGAAAGGAGATAGGCCCCAAAAATTTTTTAAATTTTTTCAAGTTTCAGAAAAAATAAAATTATATATCTTATAGGTTAAAAAAAAAATTTTTTGGAAAATTTTTAAAAGTAAACAGTACAAAAATCAGAAAATTTTTTTACCCCGGGGGAAACGTTATATTCAATAATTTCCTAAAAAAAAAATATATACACTACAGAGTTTATACTTAAACCAAAATTTAGGTAAAAATAAAAAGCTATAAATTGAAAATAAAAATTTTTAAAGCTTTTCAATTGGGGTCCTTTAGTGTAGGGCTTTGGAGTTCCTCATGTAATAAAATGAATTTTTGCTTTTCGAAGAAAATTTTTTTTAATCACATGACGTCACCAAAAAAAAACGCGTATTGACTAAACGATGCATAACGTTTTGGGAAACGGCCACTAACGGTTTGAATCCAAAGGCCCTGTAAAACTTTGTCCCTAGCGTGATAAAAACGTACATAATGCATTTTATGCGGCGTTGTCAAAAGTGCGCTAAAACGCACTCTGGCCCCTTTTCGACACAAAATAAACATGCGCTAAAACGCACTTTGCCAGGGCGAGGGTTATACCACCGGGACGGGATAAGGCCCAGTTTCACGGTTTAAAACAACCCCAATTTTGGTTTTAATTTCACACAAAGTACCACTGTATTTACCCACCCACACACAAACCAAAATATAGTGGTTACCCCGTATGTTTTCAATAAATCAAAGTGGTATTGACCCACCCCCCCTGCCCAAACAATTACGTGGTTTTTGATAAAAACTACTGTAAAATGTATGTGGGGGGAGATGGGGGGGTCCCAAAAACCAAAGTTTCTGTATTGGTGGGCAGGGTTTATGACAACTGCACGAAACCTTTTTCCCTCATGCCACCCGCCACCCATAATCAACACAAAAACTAATAAATTTGCAAAAAAAGGTCCCACATTGTGCCCTTTTTTCTGCTATAAACTTTGATTGTGTGGGGGGTGTGCACCACCAAAAAAAACAAAATATTTACCCCTACAATTTTCAGAGATTCCTTTTTTACCTCGCCAACTGTCTGGTATATTAATAAACAAAAAATTCACGTGGGGTTTTTCCCCTTTCAAACACTAGATTGTTCTTCATAAAGTTTTTTTCAATTTTTTGGGACTTTTGGGTCTACGAAATTTTTCAATTGTGATTTGTTGTACGGTCCCTTTGCAAAAGTTTAACGAGCCATTTTCAAAAAAGCAATTTTCCCCTGCACTTTTAAAAAGTAAATTTTTTAAAAAATTTTAAAATTTAAAAATTTTATTCAACTATGCTAGTCAAAAACCATATTAGTAATAATAGTGGTTTTCATTGTATATTGCTGTTACATTACAAAATTTTATTTTATTCATTAACATGTTTTTTTTTTTCATTTTCCTTGTTTATTTCCTTACTTTAAAAAAATATTTGCACCTCCCAAAATATTTTAGCTGGTTGGTTGAATGACCAACCAATTAAATGATTCTCTTTATTGGCAAAGGGAAATTAAATTTTCTGATCAATATATTTTAAAAAAAAAAAAATTATGGTAAGGGGGTATTGTAAATCCCCTAATTTTTAAATTTAAATCTCTAAAAAACAACAGGAACTATCAAACCAAAGCCTTTTTCCCCACCACAGCAAAAAAGGAAGGTGGGTTTTTAATTTTTTACTTTTTTTGAAAGAGCAAAAAATGTTATGCTGATAGATTCTGTGGGTTCCCCCCGGGGTAAACATACTTAAATTCTTTACAGAAAACCATGAAAGGGGCCCTTTAAATACCACCCAAAACAAAATTGGTTACAAAAACACTTTATTTGGGAATTTTTTTTAAAGAATTTTTTAAAGTTTTCATACATATATTTAGGGTCTTTCTTTACATATGTTCAAAAGTAAAAAATTCTTGCATTGAGTGAAACGGAAAGTTTCCTTTCCCCCCGCCAGTCTCTTATTTTACCTTTATGTCTTTCCCCCCTTTGGTTTTTTTTTCAAGTTAGGTTGCCCCTGAATTTTTGAAATTTTGGGAAACCAAAAAAAATAATTTCAAATTTTGAACTGAGTGAAAATGATCCCAGAGGGGGGGAAAGTAATATTTCTCCGTAATGCTGTAACCAGTAAAAAGTTGGGCCCGCTGCTTTATGTTAACTAGGAATCTGTTTTGTGAAAATTTAAATTTTCCATGGGAGTAGTAGCAAGAATGGTTGGGGGACTCGAATAAATAAAAAACACGATTTTTGGGATAAAAAAATCCTTTTAAATTTTTTTTAAATTAGAAAACAATTTAAAAGGGTTTAAAACTCGGCAGACAGTTTTTAAATTTAAAATTTTTTAATTAAAAAAAAACAGATTAAAAATTTTTTTAGCCCGAACAAAAATTTTTCACAATGAATTATTTAAACTCAAGCCCAATTTGGTCAATATAATTATAATTTAAATTTTGGAGAAGCACAAGGCTAAAAAGGGTGATCGCGGGAACCAAGGGGGGAAACACCCGGGATGGTGCTGGGCCACCTAAAAGGTTATCAAAATTTTTAACCCCTAATACAAGTTAAAACTGCCCCCATTCCAAAAAGTCAAGAGTTTTTTTAATTCCAGGAAAACAAATGGCTACATCCTGCGATAATGAGGGTGTCACTGATATTTCATAAAACTAACTTTAGTTTTATTTATAATAAAATAAGTGGCCCTTTTAAATCCTTTTTTTTTTTTATATATAAAATTTTTTTAGATAATTAACTGGGTTAATTTAATAAACAAAAGAAATAGACTAACTGGGGCTAATTCCCGTGAAATATTTGGGGAAATTTTATTTAATAAATTCCCGGTTTTTCATAAAAAAAACCAAAATTACTTCTCTTAGCCCCCAAGATTTTTTTTTGCTTATTTCCCAAAATTTTAAAGATAACATGCATTAACAGACAATTAAGCACCAAAATCATAGAAATTAAATTTAAGGGGGGGTCCCCCGTTTTTTCGATATTTATACGTGTGAAACTAGGAGGTCCATCTGGGTTTTGTAAAAAACAACTGAGTAAAATAGAAGTTTAAGAAGTTTTAAAAAGGCCCTAGTGCTTTTAAAAGGGCCCCAAAAACATACTTGGGGATGAAATAGTACTTTTTTTTTATGTTTTTCCCGGCCCATTTTCCCCCCCTTTTATAAGAATTTCCCCTAGCTTTAAAAGGCTGCCCTTTTTTTGTTTTTCTAGACCCCCTATCACACCATCCCTTTTTAAAACCCCAAAAAATTTTACTTGCTAATTTTTTGCAAGATTTGATATAAAGGTGATCAAACATAGTTTTTTTTTTTCCTTTCACAATATTAAACTATTGGTTTTGTGGGTGTCCTTTTGTAAAAGTAAATCATTTTTGTTTTATATGGTTTTTTTGCTAGAATCGTTTGGAAAAAAATTTTTTGTAAAAATTTGTTAGTTTTTTTTCTAAGGCGTTTGTATTTAAAGGGCCCTTTTCATTTTTCAAAAAATTGTAAAAAACGCAGCCCAAAATAATGGTCTCTACATTAATGGGCATCATTTTAAAAATTTACATAGTTAATTTTTTACAAGGAAGAAAAGGGAAAGTTCCCTTGTGGTGAGGGAAATATTAAAAACATTTTTAACTTGCAGGGTTTTTTTGACCTTGAATCCCCTTTTTCCCGTTACTAACTTCAACGATGTGTAATGTAGCCCTTCATTTTATTCATGTGACTGATTAATTTACTTTTCCCACCGAAAAGTAATTAAAACTCATACAAAATTTAAGTTTCAAGAATATAATGTCATGTCCCAAGATAATCAAAGGCTTTACTTAAGTCAAGAAAATTAGTTGATATATGTTTATTATCATTATGATCATCAATAATACACTAAACAAGATTTCTCATGGCTATAATAGGGGACCTTCCTTTTAGAAAACCGTGTTGAGCCTTTGATATTAGATCATAGTTATTGAGATGATGCATAATTTAAGATGTAGTACAATTTTTTCTATTATTTTTGAGCAAGTAGATGTAAGAGAGATGTTGCAGAGTTTTATGTCATTTAGAAGTCATTTTTTGTGTTTTAGAAAAATTGTTGCAATTTTTAACTAAGATGGAAAATAGCCGAATCTGACAGATTATTCATAATATGAACTAGTGGAACAGGCAGTTGCTTGGCACAATGTTCTACCAATTTTGATAGAATTTCATCTACCCCGCATGATATTTTAGATTTAAGTGAGGTCTATTACTGAAAGAACTTCTTTTATTGAAGTTGGTGCAAATCCCAGGCAAATCGTTCAGTTAGTTGTTAAAACCTTTTTGGCTGCTCTAAATAGTTTCAATTTAAAATGTTCATGTGGCCATCATCTTAATAAATGAATGTATGGAGATATTTGATATTTTGGCAATTTATAATGACTTCATTCAGCTCATTAAGCTATTTTTATGGTGTTGGATATTACAATTTAAAAGAAAAAATAGTTACATATTTGGCAATTTTTAATGGGTTATGCTTAATATTTATTTCTAATTGAAGAACTGGTTCTTTCAGTTGTTTACTCCGCTTCTAAAAGTTAATGCAGTTTCAAATTGTGTTTTTTTTATTTTCTACCTTTATTGTGTTTAACCAAATTGTCATATTTAAGATTTCTTAGTTTAAGATTATATTCCTTATTTTGGTTACCATTTAAACTTTCCAGTGTGTTGGTAACACCGTAAACTGTTAACAAAATTTACTTTTAGCTTCATTGTCATAAATTATTATCGGTTTTGATAATTAACTTTTCCTTATTTTTTCTTTTGGCAGATAAAGTTAAGGATTCTTATAATAACTAGCTCACTTACTAGAGATGGCCCTCCCACACACACAGACTCGTACATTCCTAAGGCCTCATGCCTTGTTATAATTTATAGCCTTACTCAATTCCGCTCCTCATATAGGAAATGACTTATATGCCTCATCTAAGTTGTCTTTACCAGTCACACAATCCTAGTTTTTATTTGGAGAGCTCAACTTTCATATTATCAAGATTTTGTTTATTAAAACTTCTTTTTTAAAGGTCGTCTTATTCTTCATTTTTCATTCAGTACAAAAAGAGAACATTTGTCCTGTATGATCAGAATTGACTCCCTGGATTATGGTAAAGTCTGAAATTTCTTCTCTAATATTGGAGCAGATGCAGTCAATAGACGTCATAGAGGTGGAGGGTAATCCTAGTTGCAGGTAGAAGCAAGGTCTTATACCAATAAGTTGCCTATTCATTTTCAAATAGTAAATTATCAGCATTTTCAGTGAGTTTTTACAAATTAACATTACCTATTAGAACAATTGTGATTGCTCAATTTTCTTTTCTTTTCTCTTTCTTTTCAATTTTAGCTTCATATTGAAGAGAACTCACTTATTGGATCGTACTATTTCTGTAACTTTCAACCAATACATGATATCGACCTTTAAAATGTAATATTTATATGCTCAAGCTACTCTCTGTTGGTAATTGTCTTAACAAAAGATTAAATTTCAATAATTTATATAAAAACTATGTCAGCTAGGAGTAAAGTTTGGAACTATGGTTTGTTTATTTTTTTGCAATTTTATTCATTGTTCATAGCCACAAATGTGTATTAATAGGAATGTTTCTGTACCTCCAAACAGGCTTAGCCTTCGAGGTCTATATTTTCGAAACATATTTATGGGATATTATGCATGTATGTATGTAATGTTTGTAGATTTGTTTTGGAAATAAACATTTATTATTATTATTATTACCGTATATGTAATAGTAGAAATGATATTCACATTTTTCCAATGTAAATTTATAAAATTTGTCTGGATTTTGTTAAGTTGTTTGTTGCTTTGAAGATGGAAACTTTGTTTTCAAAAGGCCTCAGACAAACTTTATAAATTTTTTTTGGAAAAATATGAGTATCATTTCTACCATTACATAATATATTAATCGCTTGTTTGGCTTGCCCACTTGGTGGCCTATAAACATGAAGAATATAAAAAGAGTCAGTTTAAGACAAACTTTTACTGGTACACCCTCACATTGCACCCATATATATATATATATATATATATATATATATATATATATATATATATATATATATATATATATATATATATATATATATATATATATATATATATATATATATATAAATTTAAAAATGTTATATATATATATATATTTATATATAAAAATATAGATTTATAAGCTTTTCACCTTATAAATCTATAAGATGAAAAGCTTACTCTATATCTAAGAATTTTTAGTTGTAAAGTGTTTACACAAATTCTTTCTGAGAGACGAAAAATTAAACTTAGTCCACGATCTGCTTCTTGTGTATTTGTTGGATATTATGAAGGGTAAAATTATATGATCTTCAGAAGAAAATTATTTTCATAACTAGAGAGGTCACTTTTTCTGAAAAACAAAAGGGAAGCTTTTTATTAACATTTATAATGCATATATGCTTAAAGCCTCTCATAATTAGTTACAAATAACTAAATACTACTATATAATTTATTTATCTATTAAAACAAATACAAACCACAACACAGCATAAAAACACTATCAGCTGACACATATGGAACAAGACAAAACCAAACAGCTACATTACAAATTAGCCTACTTGTTATACACTCAATCAAATATTTTGGTTGAATATTATTTTAACAAGGAATACAATATAAAATATTTTGTTATATAACAACAATTGGCAACATTACATTGGTTTTAGTGAATAAATGTCTGTCTCAGTTGAGAAAGACTGAGTGTTGGGAATGCAACAAGATTCCTCAATCAGCCCTTTGAGAGATAACAGAAGTACATAAAAATGTTATTTAGCTTATTTAAATTAGTGGGTTTTTATTTATTCATTACAGATATCTAATTTGAATAAATGGATTTATTCCACATCAAAAAACGAATATGTGTAAATGGAATAAAAGCTTGTAATAATAATCACTGCCACTGTTTTAAGTAATGTGGCAGGCAAAATTAAAGAAAGCAACAATGTTCTTGGACCAATTTACAAAGATCTGCTCAAAGTAATAGTAACGTAATAAACATTTTTAACGTAACAAATACAGTAAATAACTATAGTATTTACATGTAATTAAAACAGTATAATATAATGTAATTAGTAATTACGGTACTGTATAATGACAAAAAGTAAACACAATCATAAAATAGTCTCTTTTACATTAATTTAGTTTGTTTCAATTGTGTAAGATTGTACAAAAATATTTAAATGATATACTATTTATTCCTTAATAGTTAATGATAACTCTGGGTTTTTACCTCATTTTTATCTCTTTTGTATAAATACTACATAGTTAGTAGTAGTATACAAAATAGATAAAATAATATACAAAATATAAAAGTATACAAAATTATAAGGAATAATTAGTATGTAATTTAAATATTTTTGTATGATCTTGCGCAATGGAAACAAATTAAATTACGGTAATGTAAAATAGACTATTTTATGATTGTGTTTACTTTTTTCATTGCACCGTAATTACTAATTACATTATATTATACTGTTTTCATTACATTTAAGTACTGTAATTATTGACTGTAATATTGTTTCAATCTTCGCAATTGAAACTAATTAAATGAATTTAAAAGAGACTATTTTATGATTGTTTTCCATTCTGTCAGTCCATTCTGATGGACGTCCATCACATTATTTCACAACATATATTATTTGTAAAAATATCTCATATTAGCATACTAACATAGAATATAAATTAAAAAATTAGGTACCTCAAGTATTTCAAGAAAATTCAAACATAAAATGACCAAGAAGTAAAGTATTACTTAATTTCTCCTTTTGGTAGTTGATAAATACCATGTTAAAAAGATATTTATAGATACCATCTTGACTTTTTAGGGAATATCAAATTTTTAATATTGTTATGTTGTTGTATAGGAGCTAATTGACAACTGTATTTTTTAGACATATTATCGACTGGCAGTAATGTATGCTGGTAAGCAATAAGTTATGAAGCAAGACACACACAGATAATGAAAGTATGAAACAATAGTTATATAAATTTATTAATACTTTTTAAAACAAACAAGAATAAACAATATTCTCCCATTAAAATTAAAAAAGATAAAAATGAAGCACATGAAATTGATCATTTATAAGTGAATAGTTTAAACAAAATCTTTTTAACCCAGCTACCAACCATGAACCTCTCTTTTTGTTTTTAATTTTAAAGAGAAGAAATTAGTGTACACTTTAGTCTCTTTTAAAACATTTATTTATACAATTAATTTCTGCTTTTCATTCTTATACGATAATTTTTTTAATATTCCATATTTTAGATCTATTTAAATATTTATAAATAGATATTATTATATTTTAATCCAGTTCTGAGGTATCTAAAAGATGTCAACTCTCCAAACCATTGGAAATTAATTTAAAATTTTACATCATAAGAATAATATCCAAATCACTTTGCTCAGAACAATGTAAACCTATTTTTAGAATGCTAAACATTCAAACCATTATCAATTTGTATTTATTTGTTTAATTACATATATTTTTCAAAATCCAAATTTAGTAAAGCCTGCTAGTGAGAATCATTTGCATGATACAAAAAATAACAACAATAAAATTACTAAGTAAAACCTTAAAAAATCATTTGGTAGTTTGAAAGTATACAATCATTTGTTACATTTAGTTCAACAGTATGAAAAACACATTTTTTACTTAAATACTATTTATGGCTTTTTGCCAATCCTTTTTTCTGTGGAAGATTTCTTTTCCATAAAACCAGTTTTATTTTAATGTTCTTATTTTTGTATTTTAACTATAATGATTCTTATTCAAATAACACAGCAAATCAATACCATTGCTTTGGTTCTAATATAACAATGTATTTTAACGTATTTCAATTTAAAACAGCAATTAAAAGTATTTCAATTCTATTAGTTTATAATAGATTGTTATTGTTGATATTAGAATTTGTATTGTGACTATTTTATTTCTTTTTATTGCTTTATTGTACTTGGCTACCATAAATAGCTGCAAGAATGACTTTGTCAGTGATCTCTTGATTTATATGACAGTAAAATGATTATGATGATTACAAAATGTAAAGGAAATTAACAAAAAAGCCATAAAACTAGGCTTTGACCAGCGCTGCCCACCTTAATACACCGACCGCGGGTAATAGTAATAAAATCATTAAAAAATAGATTTCTGAAAAAATGTACGTGTTCATTTTATAGTACATTATACAGGAAGTAATTTATCTTATTGTAAATGATGTTAAGCAGTAAAGATTAATCTTGAAGCATAGAATAACAAAATAAATTTAAATATAAAAGTTTTCAATTATTAATATTAAGTAACCATCTTAACCTCCAACCTCCTGCGGAAAGTAATAAGTAAAAATTAAACATTTATGTATGCATTAAAGAATAGTAGGCATAGTAATAAACAGTAAAAACTCATTTTTTATATTATGTTTATATGGATGTCAGCAGGATAAATGATAATGTGTTTACTACATAGTAAATTCTTTCATATATTTCAACATAAACATATCATTTTTGGGAGGTACAATGTGACATTAGTAGCAGTATACTCAGAGCCACCACTAGCCTAGCATGAGGAGCACAGGTGGACCTAAAAAATCAAGAAAACATCCGATGTTTTTTAAATATTTGAATATATTAGTCAAAGTTAAAAACTGACAGATAAATTTATAAGCTGAATAATAAATTTAAATTTAAAGATAAATTTTCCTTCCAATGAAGTTTTGAGCCAATTTAATTAAAATATTATTAATTATATTATAATTTTTTCAAATGTTGAAACAGGGTAACGAATGATCTCTTTTTGCATATGTTTTAATCTCATGTGTAGGTTATTAATGAAATGATAATGTTATCAAACTTTGAAACAGTCAACCAAATGGTGTAGAGCGAAGCACTGACTCTAAGTTAGCCATGCGACTGACCATGCCGTACATAAGTTTCTTTAAGTCTGTCAGTTCACTTTCTACCGTATTACTCAGCTGGTTGTACCCCCTCTGAAAAAGTGCAAGTTGACACTGAAGTTTAGCAACTTGCCTTTCTAATTTCTGTGTCCTTGTTTCACCAATTCGTTCCTCAAAGTTCCATGGGTTGGAACAGATCTCAAAACCAGGTCCTTGAGAGGGCATCATTGGTTTGAAAGGTTGAGGATACAAACCTGGAAAAGGAAACAGAGGAGGTTCTTCAGGAAATTCACTAGATAATGGTCTTTCTGATGGAAAAGGTGTAGTCAGCTCCTCTACTTCTTTTTCAGAATTTTCAGAAATTTTTGGATTTTGAGTCTCTCGCTTTTCAGATGTTGGAATTTTCTTTGTTGTTGTTGATGTAACCGTTGTTTTAGATGGTGTTGTGAGAATTGTTGTTGTAGTTGATTTCATTGTAGAAGAGGGTGTTTGGGTTGTTGTTGGGCTTGTTTCTTTTGTTGATGGGGTAGTTTGAACAGTTGTTGGATTTAATTCTTTTGTCGAAGGAGGAGTTTGAGGTGTAGTTTCAGTATCTGTTATAGTTAAACTAGGAGTGGAAGTCTCTGAATTTGAAGGGGTTATTTCGTCCATGCTTGTTGGAGCTGTTGCATCACTGTTTGTTGAAGCAGTTTCATCACTGCTTGTTGAAGGTGTATTTATCTTTGGGGTTGTTTGATCTTTAGGTGTATTTGATCTTGGGGTGTATTTATCTGTTGGAGGCGTAGTTTTCTTCACCTTTTCAGGAGTTTTTTTAGGAGGCTTAATTGGAGACAATATATCCACTGAACCCTCTGGACCTGAAATACAAGACCATTTAACATTAAATAGCGTCTTTAGCTGTAAGTCTTTTAACAACTATTTATAATTCATTGGAGTTCCGTACTTAGTAATAAATATTGTACATACAGTATAGTTAATTATAATTCATAATTAATTAAAATATAAGCAAAAAATGTACAAATATATTACAGTACAAGCACAAAATGCACGAATAATAAAGTGCTTGTATTGTAATATATTTGTACATTTTGTGCTTATATTGTAATAAATTTGTGTTGTGTGACGTTTATTTGTACTGTATATGTACCAACACGTATTATGCTAACTAAAAAACTATTTCATAATTAAGTAATTTAATAGTTTGTTCCTCTTGTCTGTATTTTATAAACTCTTTAAGCATAAATTGTTACTTACATACTCATAATATATTCACCTGTTTCTATATTGAAATTTAAATAAGCTTACTGGCCTCTATGCATTTGCACTTGCCAAAAGTCAAATATCAGGTGACATTGTCTTACCCTTGTAACCGGTAGTGAGAACCCCATCAACAAGCTTCACCCCTCTACCTAAAATTAAAACACCAGTTGAACTTATGATGTTACGCAAGACGGTTCTCGTGTCGCGATTGCCAAAACCCTCTCTTACATTGTATAATTCTGAAAGATCATTGTATATTTCATTAATCAGTGATAATGTTTTTTCTCCATCTCTTCTCTCGATCTACCCCACATTTTATTCAAAATGCTCCAAACTGACCGCTAGACAACATCGACAGGCCTGGTGGATCCATCTCTACGGTCATCTCTCATCCTCTCAGTTCTTCGCTCCAAGATATGTACTATCTCCTTTAAAGGTACAGTTGGTTCTTTTTATTAATTTCTACATATAAAATAAATATCCCTCTGATTGTTCGTAGTAACGTCTTTTGTACTATTTTTTTACTAACGTGAAAGTTAGTTAGTCCTCCAAAAAGGCATTAAATTTAACAATCTCTCAAAACGTCCTTAACAATTGGTGCTAATAGAGATCAAACATAAATACTTAGTTTTAAAGTGGTCCTTTGTTAAAGTTTAAGTTTGTTAACCTCAAAAACACTTCAGCAAGTATATTATTTCATCAGTTTATTCAAGGAGCTATGTAATTAAGAACCTAAAATAACAATGGTAGTATCATAAGAACAAGCATGTAGTAATATTTTACAAGGTATGCATTCTGAAATATCATTCATAAAACTAATAAATAATAATAAGATTAGTACCGATTTTTGGAGAATCCTTGCCTTTATACCAACTAACCATATCGTATATTATCTTTCCATGTTAAACAGTATCAGTTAAAATATATTGCTTATTTAAGTTTTTATTTTTTATTTTTTATTAAGTGAACTTAGTTTGAAGATAACATATGCCCAAGAGCCTACCAATGTGCCTTAAAGTACAGCAGTATCCAAAAGACATTGGACTCTGAAGATAACAGCAAAATCCAAGAAAAAGCAATATCCCAGAGATTAGCATCATACCTTAAAGGTAATAAAGCTAACTAAGAAACAGCAATATCCAAAAATCCAGCATTATGCACTGCATACCTTGGAGGTACAGTGGTATCCAAGAAACATTAATATCCAAGAGGCTATAACAGAATACCTTAAAAGGTAACAGTGATATTCAAGAAACACCAATATCCAAGAGCTAAAATCATACCTTAAAAGGTAATAGTGATATCCAAGAAACACCAATATCCATATCCAAGAGATTAACACCATACCTTAAAGGTAACAATGGTATCCAAGAAACAGCAATGTCTAAGAGACTAACATCATACGTTAGAGGTAACAGCGATATCGAAGAAACATTAATATCCAAGAGGCTACAGCATACTTTAAAAGGTAACAGTGATATCCAAGAAACACCAATATCCGAGAGACATATTTAAATGATGTGAGTCTTTACTGTTGACGCAGAAATTATGTGTACCCGAGTTTGATGATTGTTTACTAAGAAACTAAGAGGCCTGTGACAAATCCAACTGCACCACAGTTTTCCTCATTCAATTATACGTAATGACATTGGAATTTTAAAATTTTATAATAAGTTTTATTAATTCTTATCCTATTTTGAACAACAATGTATCTGAGTGTTAAATAGCCTTCAATTTTATACTGTGCATCAACTTTTAACTGTTATCCCTCAATAACCCATTAATATATTGCATTTATATTTTAATACGTGATTGACAACAGTGTTTCTATACGTTTTATGAATTTTATAATTTTAACATTTCAGGAAAATAGTTCTTATCAATTTCCTGAAACTGATTCTTGGACAGTTCAAGAAACAGTGTTCTTGACTTTTAGTGGTTGTAAAATTAATTATTAAATCAAGTTGTACTCCTTAAGAAATGTATAGTTACGACACATTATTTTTTATGGCGCAAGTAAATTCAATGATTTTAAATATATTTATTATTTAAAATCACTTAAAGTAGACCAATTAAAATTAATTCAAATCGATTCAAAACTATTGTGAATACTTATGTATAACTAACGTATGAATAATGTATCATAACAATACATTTTCATAAGGATCACAACATGACTTAGTAGAAGCCAAGAAAACATTGTTTCAGGAAATTGTTAAGAACTATTTTTCTTGAAAAGTAAAAATTCTAAAATTTATAAGATGTTTAGAAAACACTTCTGTCATTTGTCAACCACATTTAAAATATAAATGCTATAAAGTAAAGGGTGTTTGAGTAATACAAGTGTAAAGTTTGTTAAAACTTATAATACAATTTAAAATAGCATATATCATAGCGTACAATTGGAATTCAAAATAATGGTGTGGTTGGATTTTTCATACGTCTCTTAATTTCTCTTCTTAACCTTCAAACTAGCACACATAATTTCTGCGCCAACTAGTAGTGTATGATAACCATGCTAACTAGAACAGAGTCAATAGAATATGTTTGGTATCAATCGAGGTTGTGCAGTAAACTGTGACGTCATAAGGGCAAATCAGCTGTTTGATTATTCTATTATGCTGGAAACTAAATCTACCAATAACAGAAACTTTCAGTTAACTTGTAAGTACACTATTTACCACTAATCGGCTTGAATTGTAACCACAGGATTTAGAACAGGTATTTTAAGTTTACTTTGGAACTGTTCTCTTTTCGTGTTATTCTTCTGGCCAGAAACATACATTAAGGGCTTCCCGTGCCCTTCAGGGTGAAAATATCGAAGAATTAAAACTACATTGCAAAACTACAAACAGGGAAAAATTGTTTGACACCTAAAAACCGTTTAAATTGGTCAAAAAATAAGGGAGGAGTTGTGTTGACAAAAAACGGCTTCATTTGTGTATCATATATACAGTATAAGGATAAAAGGATTTGCTGTTTGATGTTCCACCCATCTGCCACTTCACCTGTGTGACATCATAGAAGATGCGTGTGATAGAAAACGTATTCTTTTCTAGTTTCAGTGGGAGTAACAAGTTTGAATGGGTTAATAGTGTAAAAAGTTACAATATTTTGGGCCACTTATTAATGGAAACTAACTATCAAAAAGATGACAGGACATTGAGAGGTGAGACCTAAGACAAGATTGCAAGACATTGAGAGGTGACACCTAATACAAGACATTGAGAGGTGACACCTAAGACAAGATGGCAAGACATTGAGAGGTGAGACCTAAGACAAGGTGGCAAGACATAGAGAGGTGAGACCTAAAACAAAATTGCAAGACATTGAGAGGTGAGACCTAAGACAAGATGACAAGACATTGAGAGATGAGACTTAAGACAAGATGGCAAGACGAGACCTAAGACAAGATGACAAGACATTGAGAGATGAGACTTAAGACAAGATGGCAAGACGAGACCTAAGACAAGATGACAAGACATTGAGAGGTGAGACCTAAGACAAGATGGCAAGACATTGAGAGGTGAGACCTAAGACAATATGGCAAGACATTGAGAGGTGAGACCTAAGACAAGATGGCAAGACATTGAGAGATGAGATCTAAGGCAAGATGGCAAAACATTGAGAGGTGAAACCTAAGACAAGATGGCAAAACTAAGTCAGAAGAACTTAAGAAAATATTGATGTGAACAGCAACTAACTATGAAGACATAGTACATCACTGGGTGATTTACTGGTGGCTGTAACTAGTGAAAACATTTCCACTATATTTAAATGACGTTGGAAATTTAAATATAGGATAACGTTTGTACAGTATGTGCTGTGTTAACATAGCTTGTTGCATCAATTTTGCTAGTATATTTTAATTAACATAAACAATTACTTGAGAATGATAACTCAACTTTCAATAGCTTTTGTGATTTAAAAAATTAAAAATAATCATCAAATATAGTTTATTTTACCTGGTACATTCCAAGTCTGATTGTGCTTTGGATAAGCAACACCATCCTTCACAACGTTTGTCCAATAATGAATAATATCTCCAGGATTGAGAATAAGCTTAAAGTCCTGCATGATCCAAAAACCATCTTGGGGTCTAAGAATTTCTTGGAATATTGAACCAAGCTCATTGACTTCTGTAAAAGGGCTATTAATTTTACCATGGAATGCAAACTGCTGACATCCAGGAAAATCTGTAAAAAAGGTTTTATTTTATTAGTATGCTCTACTGTTAGACATTGATAAATACAATACTTTCATAACTATTGAAGATGGTTAGTATACTACACAGGTCATCCACACTCATGTAAACATTTCTCCTACAGCTGTGTCGGCGTCTCATATACGAATAAATCTGGCTTTATTTTAATTTATAAATTCGTTAACATTGAAGCACACTAATTAATTTGTGTGAACCCTTATACAAGAGTATGTTGTAACATATTTGCAAGTGTGATTTTAGGTATACTCAAATTCATCTTCAGGATTGTTTGAATGTTTGTGATTCCTAAAGAAAAGAGAAAAAAGATTTTTATTTGGTAAATTTAGTTTACATAAAAATATGATGCACGTTTAATATGAATCTTTAATTTTTTCCATTTCAATTTAATTTGATTAAGTGTGCCTATTCACACAGTTTTCGTAATTTAGAAGAAGGCAAGTCACTATTTTAAAATATTTTTTTAATTATTGCTCCTAAATATTTAGCACTGCTTTATGACATTTCATGTGGGACATTTCTGTTTCACCAGCAACAGAAAACGATGCAGAAAGGATTTAAGATATGAACTTTTAACTGGTTTCGTGCATTCCTACATGACAGTATTTATTTTGTTATTAACTTGCAGAACATTATGTCAAGATTATAAACAAGTCATTATGTAAGTTGGTAACAATCCAAGTTTCAATGAGAACAAAACAATAAACAGTGTGGTCGAGTATCTTATACTGTACTTAGAATACTGTAAAAAGGACGGGTGTCCATGTCCATTTAGCGATGATCGATGAACAATAAACAGTGTGGTCGAGTATCTTATACTGTACTTAGAATACTGCAAAAAGTACGGGTGTCCATGTTCATTTATAGCGATGATCGATGAACAATAAACAGTGTGGTCAAGAATCTTATACTGTACTTAGAACACTGCAAAAAGGACGGGTGTCCATGTCCATTTAGCGATGATCGATGAACAATAAACAGTGTGGTCGAGTATATTATACTGTACTTAGAATACTTCAAAAAGGACGGGTGTCCATGTCCATTTAGCGATGATCGATGAACAATAAACAGTGTGGTCGAGTATCTTATACTGTACTTAGAATACTACAAAAAGTACGGGTGTCCATGTTCATTTATAGCGATGATCGATGAACAATAAACAGTGTGGTCGAGTATCTTATACTGTACTTAGAATACTGCAAAAAGGACGGGTGTCCATGTCCATTTAGCGATGATCGATGAACAATAAACAGTGTGGTCGAGTATCTTATACTGTACTTAGAATACTTCAAAAAGGACGGGTGTCCATGTCCATTTACAGCGATGATCGATGAACAATAAACAGTGTGGTCGAGTATATTATACTGTACTTAGAATACTTCAAAAAGGACGGGTGTCCATGTCCATTTAGCGATGATCGATGAACAATAAACAGTGTGGTCGAGTATCTTATACTGTACTTAGAATACTGCAAAAAGTACGGGTGTCCATGTTCATTTATAGCGATGATCGATGAACAATAAACAGTGTGGTCGAGTATCTTATACTGTACTTAGAATACTGCAAAAAGGACGGGTGTCCATGTCCATTTAGCGATGATCGATGAACAATAAACAGTGTGGTCGAGTATCTTATACTGTACTAAGAATACTGCAAAATGGACGGGTGTCCATGTTCATTTATAGCGATGATCGATGAACAATAAACAGTGTGGTCGAGTATATTATACTGTACTTAGAATACTGCAAAAAGGACGGGTGTCCATGTCCATTTAGCAATGATCGATGAACGATAAACAGTGTGTTCGAGTCTAAACCATTGACTAGCTGTTTTGTACAGCTGAAAACACAGACCCATGACCATCCTACCGGCACCATCCTGATAACTTGGTACAGCCTCCTGGTGTTCCTCCCTTCTTCTCTGCCTATCTACCTACATCTCATTGTTGTATCTAGCTACAGTGTATGGTAGGCGGGGGGGGGGGTTGTTACGTAAATATGGAGTTTACTAATATCGAAAAATTTAACATGTTGGAAGCTAATTTCAACATAACAGTTTCTGAAACTTTCAGCATTATACACAAGCTTTATTCTTATATCTCCTCCGTACACAACATCTTAACCCTGACCCCACCCATACACGTACAGTGGTATTGACCCACCCACCCATACACGTATAGTCGTATTGACCCACCTTCCCACCCATACACGTATAGTGGTAAGCTAACGGATTAATACTAATCGTATATGCGTGCGTGCGTGTACGTATGGTCACTTTGATAAAATGAAAAATCAGTTACAAACACGCAAAAAAGAAGACACAACAGGTAGCAGTGTGTCAAGGTAGCAGTTATGTGCCTATACTGTCCTTTGAATACTGCAAAAAAAAAACGGGTGTCCATGTCCATTTAGCGATGATCGATGAACAATATAATCCCACAGAGCAGTAAAACAGCACAATATCACAACCCATCATTGTTGTCGAGGAAGGGCTGCTGACCAGTAGTTAGTTAGGAAAAGCCCAGGAATACAAATCCTAGGAACAACTTTGATCACAATTAATAATTTTCATACCAACAATTCTCAGGCATATCTTCAGATATAGTAAACATAGTTTTGCTATTAAGTTCGCCAAGGGAATGTTGACCCATCACTTGACCTTCACATGACTTCTGGTTATCCTAAACGTCCACGTTAATCTTGACCACTCCCTTTGTATACCGGTTTTTCACCTTAACTATCATTATAGTCACTTAAAATATTATCAAATAATATTTTGTGTACAGATTTTACTTGTAAATACTGTATGTACACGTTAAGTTTAATATTTACAACTGTTGAATTAATTTAACAGGGTTCAAGCTGTTAATTTTACATGAATTCAGACTAACATTTAATGCATGTTTACAATCCTATATTTAAAGAAATTTATCAATTGGTGCAATGCTAATAAATTAATTCTCAATTTAAACAAAATACATGATATAAATGTTACTTACTCAAATAAATTGAGACTGGACCTTAAAATCAATCCAATAACATTTTTGGGAATTATCCTTGATTATAAGATATCTTGGAAAAATCATGTGGATTATACAAAAAAAAAAAAAAAATTGAACAAAGGTATCTACTGTTTAAGAAGACTAAAGTACAATGTAAGTGAAGATGTACTAATAGAAATTCATGCACATATTCATAGCATATTGAGTTATGGAGTAGTATTATGGGGCTAGTCTTCAAATTCAATTAAATTATTTAAAATTCAAAAAAGATCAATTCAACTAATTTATGGAGCACCTTTTAAAACCCCACGCAGACCTCTATTAAAAAAACTAAATATAAAAACTATTCCTTCACTATTCATTTACAAAAGCTTATTATACACCAAAAACAACTTACATAAATATCCTCAGAACAAAAATATACATAAGTACAACACAAGATTTATTCGAATCAACTGAAAATTAAACAATGTAAATACTGTACTCAACAATACAAAAAAATCATGAATTTATGGCTAAATTTTATAATAAATCACCTCATAAATTAAGAAATCTAGAAACGTAGCAATTAAAAAAAATTATATGCAACTATTTATTAGAAGAGTGTTTATACAAAATTGAAGATTTTTTTAAAAGTTCAACTGTAATTTATAATTATTTTTAACTCAAATGTTATTATATTACTTCACATTATATATTGTAATACCTCATTTGAGGTTTGACGCAATAAACATTATTATTATTAAATAACATTTCAATATTAAAACCATTATTATTAAATATAAACAGTGACAACTAATAAGTTATTACTATTTATATTATTTAACGTAGGTTTAGAAATGATTGAAATAGGCACAACCGTAAGCATATAAGTGATCAACACTTCAGCTGTAGGCATGCAAATCATCACGATTTATGATGATTATGCAAATCATGCAGATCATCTTCTATGATCATGACTTCAATCGTAGGTCTATGAGTGATCACAACTTCAGCTGTAGGCATCTAAATCATCACGATTTATAGACCTATTTATTTTATTTATTTATTTATTGCATTTACAAGTACAATATACATGTATCGCAATCGTCACTCTTTAAAAAAATCTATATTTACACAATCATTCTACAATTTTCACATTCATACATACAAAAGTGTCACATTCATTCATTGCTCTTCCATACATAAAGCTTGCAGCAGTTTCATTACCGGTGTCAGTCAGGCCAAATCATTGGTCTCCCAGTTATGTGCTAAAAACTCTGCTACACTGTAAAAGGACTATGTACGAAAAAATATATTTATTCATTATCATCAAGATATCAGAACCCTTTTTAAACTTGCCTTAAACGCCTTGAGCAAATTGAGGCTTTTATATTTGGAAAGTTAACTGTTGATTAAATGTACACCAACCTGTGTTCTGTGTTGCCCAGTTCGGAAGTTTTCCCTACCTCTAGTTGCATGAGCATGTATGTTTGTGCCTCGTGTGAGAACACATATTGACCTGCAATAGTAGGCGGTTTCTAGTATGTATATGCAAGGCAGGGTCAACAGTTGTAATGTTTTGAATGCGGTTTTGCATGATTCTCTCATTTTTAATTTACAGATTATTCTTATTACCTTTTTTTGTAACCTGAACAATCTTGCAAATTCGTTGTTTGTACAACTGCCCCAGAGCACCACTCCATACGATAGGTGAGGATAGATGAGTCCATAATATGCTGTCAGCATTACTTGAATTGAGCAGAACTTAGATAGTGTTTTCATAGCATAAATTCCAGATGTCACTCTGGAGCAAATGCTATCAATATGATTATTCCATGTTAAACAGCTGTCCAAGTACACACCAAGAAACTTGGTCGCTTGGACTTCTTCAACCTCTGTTTCGTCTACCATCACTCTAGTACTATACTCCGAATGTGATGGAGGTAGACAGAATTTAATGAAATTTGTTTTTGTTGTATTTGTTCTTTAATTAATGTTTGTCAGATGGTGCGTTAGTCCGTTTAATTCCGTAAATGTATGAATTTCCAAGTCAGATTTAGATTTTTCACTAAAACCAATGGTCGTATCATCAGCGTATTGGACAAGTCTTCCGTGCCGTAGAGATGATGATATATCATTTACGTAGATCAAAAAAGTAAGGGGCTTTTTTGACTTCACCCTTGAAAAAAGTAAGGGGCTATGATCATGACTTCAATCGTAGGTCTATGAGTGATCAAAACTTCAGCTGTAGGCATGTAATCACTACGATTTATAGACCTATGATCATGACTTCAGTCGTAGGTATATTAGTGATCACAACTTCAGCTGTAGTAGGGATGTGCCAATCTGCTACTTTTGCTTAACTGATATAACAGTTCAATTTTCCAGCACGTATCAGTTTAAATTAACTGATGCAAAGTAACAGGAAGTCAGGCATTCAGTTACTGTTGAAACTAACCGCATCGGTTCAAACGATCTAGCAAGTCGTCTTGAGTATTCACTGAATGACAAATACAAACTGATTTATATAAGACTCGCATCAGTTGTCATATTTCAACAGGAAATCAACCGACTGTTGTGTTGTCTGATACAAATAGGAGCAGAACAGGCTAGCAGTTCTGTTGAATCAGAATATCCATTTCGTGTTGCATCAGGTGGTCTTGCGCATCAGTTAATTTTCGCATTAGTTAAATTGAATCAACTGATGCGGTTACTGTTGGTCATCCCTATATAGAATGCAGTGAAAATATGAACAACACCACGTGGTTCGAATTCTACATAAAGCTGTAACTCCCTTAGTTGCCTAGGCTAGATAAATGGCCCTTTCTGAGGAAAAGTCGAACTCAGTTAGTTACCTGACTACAACACAGGTCATCCACACTCATGTTATCATTCATAGTCTTAAAATACGCACCACTGGGTATCGGCATTGATTTTAAACACAAATAGATTTCCCATCCAATGCTAAATTTGGAGTCTCAAAATATCAGCTGTTTTTGTGGTCCATTGTGGAGCGCTAGTGTAGTCCCATGTAAATGTAATGCAGTTTAAACCAGCTGTGGTTGTGGGCTTCACTAACTAACAAAATTACAGGCACAAATATTCCTATTAGATGGTTTATCTATTGTAGGTTTATATAATCAATGGTATTGGCGTCTTGTATCAAGTATCTAAGATATATATAACTGAATATCTTAATGTACTGTAAATGACTTGACTGAATTTACTTTCGATACATATATGTTGTAATGTTTATGGAAATTATCTTTGTCAAATAGTTACTATAAATGTTTGGATTTAACCCGCTTTGTATTTTGCATAATCACATTTCTGCTGGGCTTATGTCACAGCAGGGATTAGGGTGGGAAAGTAAAGTTATGCTAAGCTAAATGTAATATATTGTGGTAAGGATGTGGATTGCGCTAAGGATGTGTACATATGTTATTCATAAGGTTGTATTAAAATTTTGAAGGGAATGTGTTACAATTAAACAACTGGTTTAAAATAAAATTGTCATTACTACATTAAACAAACCATAACAGTGCATGTATACAGCATAAACATTTAATTGGAAAAATCTCAAACGTTCTTTATAGTTATAAAAACCATATTAAAGTGAATTTAGTTATTTATATCTAATTAACAACTCCATATTGTTCTTTTGTTCTTTCTGTAATTTGGAATATTTTTTAAATCTGATGTGCTCCAAATTCCAATCTTCCTGGATTATAAATGAATCTTGTGCTCTAAATGCATTCCTGTGGTGACTCACGCCCTGTTACTTGCGGCTGAGGGTAGTTGAGCGTCTGGAACAATACAAATACTTAGGTATAATCATACGATATTTTGCTTACGTGCAGTTGGTATATCAAATAATCAACGTTATCCCTATAATCTACTCTACAATTTTTCCAGTAATAAATATGAGACAAATTTTTAATAAAACATTTTAATAATATTAATGGTTTTTACCTTATTACAACATAATTACGCTACTAGGAACCATGGTCTATTGAGATTTCAAATTCCATTAGTAACTTTCAGATTCCTAGAATATAATTATTTTCACGCTGCCCATAGGCTGTATTTGAATTTACCTCTCGAAACATTACAAGCCGAGGACAGGGGTGCTGCTGTCTCCGGTGGAGAGTGAGTGACCGACTTTTGGAAATTGGTTGGGAAATTGCGAAGCTTTAGTTAGATCTCAATATGCATAATAATAGAACATTTAGTCACTAACGTCCATTTGTATGTGTAGTGAGCCTGTCTTATACATATAAATACAATACAATACAGAAATTATATACCATACAGACCAGCAAAACCACTTTATTAAATTATTTTTCTAGTTAAATGGATGTTCTGGTGACTGTAACAATTTTGGAAAATTTTAGTTTCAAAGAATGTTATTGTTAAATTTGTAAGTTTTTCCATACAAATGTTGCTTTTATCTTGTACACTTAAGTTTTCAATTACATAACAAGTTATGGATTAATTTTATATATTAATTAAGAAATGTTTTTTTAAAGTAATTCTTTACTGATACAATTGGACTGTTTCCGCACAGACATATAGTCTATGTGAAAATGTATTCGTTTTTTTCTGTTAATTTGAGTTTTTTTTCTTTTTTAGAATAAACATGCTTTTGAATATGAAAACGTTTTATGTATAACCTATAAACAACTAATACGAGTACTGTATTACCACAGTCGTTACTGTATATAATATATACAGTACTATATACTGTAGTAACGAAGCTCAGCCGTTTTACTTACAACCAAGCTATGCTAGCGAACCTATTGGTGAGGTAGTAAACAGATGACGCGTTTTGTAGCACACGTTTTTGATGTTTATATCAAAAGTGATGTTGTAAGGCTTAATTAATTAATACAAGTCTACTAAATGACCACTACGAGCGCTAGTGTCGAGCCGGATACATTTTTCTCAAGAGTAAGCTTTGCTACTTTATACATTATAATATGGTTTTGTCTTATGTGTCCTTAACTAATTAATAGAGATGGGCGTTATTTAACGTAATAGGAAAAATAATATGATTACTTCTTCGCACCCTATTACCAGGTAATAGGATTACTGGTTTTACCCTATTAATTTTGTAACGTAGTCGACAGAGCTGCAGCCATCAGCTGTCAATGTAGTGACTGAACGCTGTGAACAGAACAAATAATAGGAAGGGTAATATGATTCCGCTCTCGATTACTGGTAATACCCTATTAATTTTGTAACGTAGTCGACAGAGCTGCAGCCATCAGCTCTCAATATAGTGACTGAACGCTGTTAACGGAGCAAATAATAGGAAGGGTAATATGATTCCGCTCTCGATTACTGGTCTCACTCTATTAATTTTGTAACGTAGTAAATAGAGCTGCAGCCATCAGCTCTCAATGTAGCTACTGAACGCTGTTAACGGAGCAAATAATAGGAAGAGTAATATGATTCTGCTCTCGCTCTCGTCCCCAGAAATTGATGCACAGTTGTAAACAGAATATCGGGAGGGGAAAGCAAGAAGAGCCTGTCGAAACATGAAACTGTTGTCATATTGGCCATATTTACAATGCATTATAATTATTAATTATTTTTATTTCTTTATTCTTTATAATTTGTTCTATAATGTAAATATACACAATTAGCTAAGTATTCTGTAAATAGTTAGTGTTACACTTTAAATTTGTATGTGATATTAAAGTAGCCTCTTCTTTGTTTTATCAGACCCGAAATTTTAATACCTCATTATTCAATAAGCTTAGTGCTTTAGTATTTGTGTAATATTTTAATAATGAAAGAAGGAATAATCTCTTTTATAGCTTAAAATTAATTTTAATTTAAATACATTGTTATTAAAAATTATTGTATTATAATTATGAGCATTTGGAAAATTAAAAATATAAAAAAATCAAAAACAAATTTGTGAAAGTATCTGTATCATCTAGAACGATTTTAATATGACAACATTAACAGGATGTGCCTAATATTCACTTCTGTATAGCTAAAACTAATAGTGTGTAGTAGATCGAGAACGAAAGAAACAATGCTATACAGTAATAGTGTCAAGTAGATAAGCTCGACTGGAACGATCCGGTCAAGCGGTAATAGGGTGACAAAAATAATAGGATGAGTCACCCTATTACCGACGCGCTGTGGAACGTTGCAGCCTATTACCGGAATGTAACTAGATTTCCCTTCTCTACTAATTAATTGTTCATAGGCGTACGTTCATGTTCTTCACTCCAATTCAATCTTAAATAACTCGAATTAGAAACAGAGAAAGAGCCTTTCAGTGAGTGAAAATTATCACTACACTGATCAGCTGTCAAAAATTCGTTTGTGTTAATAATGTAATTAGAATAATGGGGTTAGAAGTGCCCCTGATTATATATTAATAATAATAAATAAAATAGCCGAGAGTCGTAAGTATTTTTCTTTTTAATAGTATAAATTTGTTGTATTCAAAAATTTTTATCGAAACAAGAGAGAAGACAATGTGTTTTTACTTTATTTTATTGAAAACGTAAAAGGAAGTTTTAGATATTTTTAGTTTATTATACATCCATTAGTAGATAAATAATAATCTCAACTTGGATATATACTGCACCCTAGTAGCAACATTGCAAACCACTAGACGCCATGTTAGAGATAACTGCGCTACTGGTGGACTCTACAGGCAGACCTTTATATTTGTATTAAATACCGTAAAATTTGTTAGACTGTTTAAGGCGAAATTACTGTAACTTAAACCCTTGATTATATACGCACCTAGATGAGCAAGCCAATGCATTTCTGAGTGATTGAAAACCATATCGAATGCCGACGTAGTATATTAGCGCGCCGCTAGGAGATCTGGTTGGCTGCACTCGTGAGAACTGAGAACACGGTAGTTGGAACTATACATATAGTTCCAAGTTAGTTATAGTTAGTGTATAGTTCCAACTACCGTGACTGAGAAGTACTATGCGTCGCCCTTAGATGGTTGCACGGTCGCGCGCCGTGTTCCTTCAGTAGACATTCGTATTTCAGTAAATCAAATTAATTGTTACGTCGTCAGTAGTTTTCGTGGTTTTAGTATCAAAGCCCCTTGCCACGCCTGTCACATTATACATTTCCTCTCAAACTCCCTGTCGTCAACCGAAGTGTAAAGTTGACACTGATAATTATTATAAATAAGTAATAAAGTCAGTTTCTAGACTTTGTATAAGAAATGTGCAAATCATCTTATACTCGATGATTGCACATTAAAATTTATTTTTCTCCACTTTGTAAACCTAATTATTTGTCACATTAAATTAAATATCTAAGGGCCTCAGTATGTGCAATTTGTGCACCCATTATGTATTTCGAATGAATATAAATTACTTCTTTAGTAATTTAATTTGCCTTAACTCCAATAAGGTTCAATTTAAATTGATAGATTTTAAACTTAACCTTCTAAACCTCTAAGACAGCAAATTTTAATAAATCATCACACAATTCGTAAAAAAATACCTTTTTTATCACTAAATAGGTTTATCACTAACATTTATTTCACTTTAAAAAGTGCACAAAAATATAAAAACTAGTAAATAAAAGTAAGCTGAAATGTTTGTTAGTAGTACTAAAAAGTCAGCTGTGTTCAAAAGTAATTAATTGTCATGTGTACTGAATAAAATCGTTGTCATAACATGGTATAAATAAGTAGTTTGTAAATGTACGTTGTAATGAAGACTACTAATTTTATAAGAGATTATGAAATATACGAACAAGATTGTAGCTTTGATTATATTATGGTGAAGGTATGTGAAGAAAGTAGTTACAACAAACATAAGGCTAGTAATATATGTATTTTATTTGTCAGTAAATAATTTATCTCATTGCTTATTGCCTGTGACTTCGTAACATTTCCATCGAGTAAGTCTTACACACTTATGTCTTGGTTTAAACACTATACAATTGTGAAAGTAAACAATACATTTATTAGTTAAAAAATGGAAAATATAATTTTTGTTCCAAATTTAATTAACATAAAAGTTTAATTTTACAAAAAATACGTAAGGGCATACACATTATTAGGGGTTTTAGGTAATAATGTGAATTTAACTGGTTATCCTTAAAATGAATTGGGCGGAAAATTTAAGTATGGTAGGCATTGATATGTGAAACTCTCGACATTTTTTAAAACTACTATTACAACTTAACAGTATTGTCCTAAGTTTTTAATGTTTGCTTGAAAACCAAAGAAACCCGTAGTAGATATATTACAAATAAATGAAAGAAAAATAGGAAGACAATACTTTTTCCACACACTACGTGTACGGGGTCAAATTCTAATGATACTGTAAACATAAATTACAAAATTAACTAGAAATAATAATGTAAACCTAACAAGAAGAAGATCAATTAAATGAACCATTTATAATTTGGTTGAAATTAAAGTATTTTTAAAAAATATCGAATTGATGCTTACAACTAGCGCGAAACGCACACATATTAGTAAATACACCACACATTAGGTCTACACAAAACATTTGACTTAGTATATGATGGTAAAAATAAATGTTTTAAGAAATATAATGCTAAATAACAAATGTATGAACGTAATTACAATACAGAATTTTTTTCACAAAACAAAGAACTGTTGATTAAATAAAAAAATATATGCAGCAAAAATTCTGATTTATCGATTTTTACAAACGTAATTGTAACGCAGTGTTTTTACATTATTCACAGAAAATTAACTAGAATACATAAAGAGTCAAAACAATATGATACAAAAATACCGAGGCTAATCATTTCTGTACAAACGTAATAATAATACTGCACTCAGGGGTGGGGTAATAATAATAAATTGGAACTCAGGGGTGGGAGTATTATAATTTACGGCCATATTCCATGAAAACAAAGATAGAAACGAAGAGTATTCTAAATCAATTATTGCTTTTTATAGGATTCTGAGTGTTATTGTTACTGTTATTGTTCAGTGTTACCTTCACTCACTGAAAGGCTCTTTCCTTGCTTCTTAATTAGAGTTATTAAATTGAAGTGAAGAACATACGCCTCTGAACAATTAATTAGTTAAGGACACATAAGACAAAACCACATTATAATATAGACAGTAGCAAAGCTTACTCTTGAGAAAAATGTATCGGCTCGATTTGCATTAATTAAGCCTTACAACATCACTTTTGATATAAACAACAAAAACGTGTGCTACAAAACCTATGTACCGCGCCATCTGTTTACTACCTCACCTATAGCAATGAATACACACTCTATAGAGTGTGTATTCATTGCCTATAGGTTCGCTAGCATAGCTTGGTTGTAAGTAAAACGGCTGAGCTTCGTTACTATAAATACAGTATAGTACTGTATATAATATACTGTATATATTATATACAGTAACGACTGTGGTAATACAGTAGTCTAGTTGTTTATAGGTTATACATAAAACGTTTTCATATTCAAAAGCATGTTTATTCTAAAAAAGAAAAACTCAAATTAACAGAAAAATAACGAATACATTTTTACATAGACTATAAGTCTGTGCGGAAACAGTCCAATTGTATCAGTAAAGAATTACTTTATAAAAACATATCTTAATTAATATATAAAATTAATCCATAACTTGTTATGTAACTGAAAACTATAGTAAATGTAAACTTAAGTGTACAAGATAAAAGCAACATTTGTATGGAAAAACTTACAAATTTAACAATAACATTCCTTGAAACTAAAATTTTCCAAAATTGTTACATTCACCAGAACATCCATTTAACTAGAAAAATAATTTAATAGAGTGGTTTTGCTGGTCTGTATGGTATATAATTTCTGTATTGTATTGTATTTATATGTATAAGACAGGCTCACTACACATACAAATGGACGTTAGTGACTAAATGTTCTATTGTTATGCATACTGAGATCTAACTAAAGCTTCGCACTTTCCCAACCAATTTTCAAAAGTCGGTCACTCACTCTCCACCGGAGACAGCAGCACCCCTGTCCTCGGCTTGTAATGTTTCGAGAGGAAAATTCAAATACAGCCTAAGGGCAGTGTGAAAATAATTATATTCTAGGAATCTGAAAGTTACTAATGGAATTTGAAATCTCAATAGGCCATGGTTCCTAGTAGCGTAATTATGTTGTAATAAGGTAAAAACCATTAATATTATTAAAATGTTTTATTAAAAATTTGTCTCATATTTATTACTGGAAAAATTGTAAAGAGTAGATTATAGGGATAACGTTGATTATTTGATATACCAACTGCACGTAAGCAAAATATCGTAAATTGTCCTGCAGTCTTGAACGGTCAATACGTAACTAAGTTCAGCAAAGGCATAACACATTTTCCTTAATTTCTGTTTAATGGATTGAACATGTGAACTCCAACTTAATTTTTTATCGTTGATTATACCTAAGTATTTGTATTGTTCCAGACGCTCAACTACCCTCAGCCGCAAGTAACAGGGCGTGAGTCACCACAGGAATGCATTTAGAGCACAAGATTCATTTATAATCCAGGAAGATTGGAATTTGGAGCACATCAGATTTAAAAAATATTTCAAATTACAGAAAGAACAAAAGAACAATATGGAGTTGTTAATTAGATATAAATAACTAAATTCACTTTAATATGGTTTTTATAACTATAAAGAACGTTTGAGATTTTTCCAATTAAATGTTTATGTATACATGCACTGTTATGGTTTGTTTAATGTAGTAATGACAATTTTATTTTAAACCAGTTGTTTAATTGTAACATATTCCCTTCAAAATTTTAATACATCCTTATGAATAACATATGTACACATCCTTAGCGCAATCCACATCCTTACCACAATATATTACATTTAGCTTAGCATAACTTTACTTTCCCACCCTAATCCCTGCTGTGACACAAGCCCAGCAGAAATGTGATTATGCAAAATACAAAGCGGGTTAAATCCAAACATTTATAGTAACTATTTGACAAAGATAATTTCCATAAACATTACAACATATATGTATCGGAAGTAAATTCAGTCAAGTCATTTACAGTACATTAAGATATTCAGTTATATATATATATTAGATACCTGATACAAGACGCCAATACCATTGATTATATAAACCTACAATAGATAAACCATCTAATAGGAATATTTGTGCCTGTAATTTTGTTAGTTAGTGAAGCCCACAATCACAGCTGGTTTAAACTGCATTACATTTACATGGGACTACACTAGCGCTCCACAATGGACCACAAAAACAGCTGATATTTTGAGACTCCAAATTTAGCATTGGATGGGAAATCTATTTGTGTTTAAAATCGATGCCGATACCCAGCGGTGCGTATTTTAAGACTACGAATGATAACATGAGTGTGGATGACCTGTGTTGTAGTCTGGTTACTAACTCAGTTCGACTTTTCCTCAGAAAGGGCCATTTATTTAGCCTAGGCAACTAAGGGAGTTTACAGCTTTATGTGGAATCCAAACCACGTAGTGTTGGTCATATTTTCACTGCATTCTATATAGGGATGACCAACAGTAACCGCATCAGTTGATTCAATTTAACTAATGCGAAAATTAACTGATGCGCAAGACCACCTGATGCAACACGAAATGGATATTCTGATTCAACAGAACTGCTAGCCTGTTCTGCTCCTATTTGTATCAGACAACACAACAGTCGGTTGATTTCCTGTTGAAATATGACAACTGATGCGAGTCTTATATAAATCAGTTTGTATTTGTCATTCAGTGAATACTCAAGACGACTTGCTAGATCGTTTGAACTGATGCGGTTAGTTTCAACAGTAACTGAATGCCTGACTTCCTGTTACTTCGCATCAGTTAATTTAAACTGATACGCGCTGGCAAATTGAACTGTTACATCATTCAGTTAAGCAAAAGTAGCAGGTTGGCACATCCCTAAGCTGTAGGCATGTAAGGCCTGTTACACACATATGCATCTCGCACGGTGCGACTAGCATTTTTCTTGCTACTAGCATGCAGCTCGAAGACCAACCTGTGTTAATCACGTGGAGCTTACACACATATGCGACTGGCACGGTGCTACTGGTATCGTGCAGCTCGTGTGCTAGTAGCACGCAGCGCGCAGCGCCACTTGGAACCGATCGGTCGGTGTTTTGGCGCTGCATGCAGCGTGCATCTTGAGTTGGCGCATGGGCAGAACACATTTCCAAGCCCTGACGCTCTTGTTCCCACGGTGAACTACGTTGACAAGTGCGGAAAGTCACTTTTTGAATAGCATGAGTTTTGTTAATAATAATTTGTAATTAAATAATGTATACCCCAGTTTAAATTAGCTGTTTGCTGATTATGTATTGGCTACTTTTAACATTTTGGCGCCAATAAGGGTGTACCCAATATTCACGTTCAATATTTATTCGTCTTTGACGTCGTCTTCTTCTAATGACGGTAAGTAACAACAGCATTTCATCATCCGACGACGACGACATTTTCCAATGAACTGAGCGCCAAAAAGTCCCCACCTCTCTCACCTTGCCACTAGCACGTGCCACGACCATGCAGCCTGCATGCGGGTTACACACATAATTATGCATCTCGCACAGTGCTACTGGCATCAAAAATGCTAGTCGCACCGTGCGAGATGCATATGTGTGTAACCCGCCTTAAGAGTGATCACAACTAATAGGCCTACGATCACGAATTCAGACAAACGTGATCTTTTACACCCTTGTTCAGCTGGAGGCAGTGATCACGACTCCAATTTTAAGCATATAAGAGATCATGACTTCAGTTGTCACCATATAAGTGATTACGACTTATGCCTATTGTTTAAAGTAGTAGACATATGAGTGATCAATCCAAATAGAAATCATGTCACTGCCTCATTTGGTGGGATACTACTTGTAAAACAGTGTGCTGTGGCGTTTTATTCTAAATATAGGAGAACAAGAAAAAAGGCCTTTTAGTGCAAGTGGCTCACCTTGATTTTGAAATGACTTTTCCACCTCCAATACCTCTGCCAGCTGTCAGACAACTGTAGTAGGTTAGTTTCTGTTACATATACAGGGTCTAACTTAAACTTTTTACAACAATTGTTTCTTACGATTCATTGTGGTTTTGGGTAATGAATCTGTAAGGACTCAATTAATATTCAGGCAACATAATAAATCTATTAGAACTATTTTTTTAAATTTGTAAGCATTTGAAAAGATAATAAAATATCAACATTAATATCCATATACATACTTTACATTCTACTGTTTGTTAACAGACATTTTCTCTTTACCAATTCAATTGCAACAACAATTTTCGTAACAGAAATAATTTTTTCTGCCCCAAAACATAAAATATGTTTTAAACCAAACCTCTTTTCAACAGGCCTTTTATCGGTTGTAGGTGTTCTGGTAAACAATTAAAACTTTTATTAATTTAGAGGCATTGTTACAGCGTTAGTGATTATATAAGTTAAATATGACAAGTTTAAAATACATATACCATTTTATTCACCTTTGTTTACAACTGACAAAAGATCTATATTAATTATTATTTTAAAACATAAGTTTTATCATACTCTTGCGACTAAATGGTCAACCTACATCACAGTGATATATGTCATATTAGGCGAATTTATTTATAGTAAATAGTTAACAAAAATACTAATTCTATTACTTCTTATGAAAGCGGTATATTGATGTGTATTCTAAGTTCAAGAACGTGTATGACACTCTTGTTATTTTTCACTTATAACTAACCGTTTATAAGTTAAAAACAGTGTTGATTTGATAAGACAGTTTTAGGTTTAAAGTACGATCCTAGAAGTGTAGTTTTCCAGCTAAATATTTTGTTGTATTGTTTTTTTAAGTAAGGATGTTTTAATAATTATTATGATAAAAGCCAATTGAATACGAGTAATTGAATATTTGTAAACATGATTTGTTATTTACTCATAGCAAAAACGTTAAAAAAATTGAATCGCTCATAAATGCCTAAACACTTACAAAAATTATTTTGACATATCATTGAATCTTTTTTATTTCTAACAAACTTTAAGGGCGTATCATCACTTTAAGTATTTCAAAATATCAACTTTAAAATACTATATTATGAAATACTGTATATTACAATTTCTAAAAAATAATTATGTAACGAATGTAAGACCCACTCCTAAAATAAAATAGTCACCAAGGAAAAGGCTCACGTCTTGAATTCAGAGCGCTTTTAAGAGTCTTCATCGCCTTAAAGTTTGTTGAAAAACGCTGAAAACATGGTTTTGTAGTCTCCTGATTCGGACGCTAATTTTCAACGGATTGTCTTAAAATTCGGTAATCGTATAGTTGAAGAGTTGCGGCATGCCTGTAGGACCTTATATTTCAACAAAATTAATTAAAATATATATTTAAATTTTAATACATACATACATATATATATATATATATATATATATATATATATATATATATATATATATATATATATTATCTGAAATGTATGATTTATATGGTTCTTTTGTAAGGTCACCAAGTGTTTTTTACCAATATTTACAAACTTCTAAGGTACAAGAGGCATGATGCAACTCTTCAACTAAACGATCATCCAGTTTCAAGAAAATCCGTTTACAAATAGCGCCCGAAACTGGAGACTACGAAACCATGTTTTGATGAAAAACCACACTGGCCGTCAGAAACTACAAGCCTTTCACAAAACTTGGGCTGGTCGACTGGCGACGTGTTCGGGTGTTGGTTGTGAACCAACAACTGTTCTTCGTATTATTTACTTAAGACGAGAGGTGTGCGTGCGGGTGACGCGGTTCAGAGTTTCTTAAAATTGGGGGGGGGGCATAAGTAACAAGTTTACCATGTATTAAATTTCCTGTATCCTACTTTTTCCAGTGGGTCTGGGGGACATTTTTAAAAATTGCAGCTTAAAAACATGACATTTAGGTACCTTTTTTGAATGAAAAATACTTAAACTCAGAACATGAAATTGATGTTTATTTTTATCAAACATAAACGTAGTATTGGTTGTATAGCAATATAAACCAGGTATATACATATTTACTTTCTACTACAATAAAACGGTCTCAATGCAACTATGTTTTTAGAACGGCACAAACAATGACCCCGCACCGCCCTCCACTCTACCCTCCTTTATATCCTAGGCTTCTCCTCAGATCGCTAACTTGGCAAAGGTGATGAAGAGTCTTAACAGTAAATGCTACAACTACGAGGAGGTTGGTGTACGGCCAATGGTGTAAAGATGTAAGCCAGCCGCAAACATAGCAACGCATTTAAGTCTTGAATTGTTGCTAAGTTTCAGCACCCGTTTTATCACCTAGGCCTACTTGTTTGATTATGTGAATGTGAGTAAACAATATAACCTATATATGATCGTGGACTTTCTTATTGTTCATATTTTTATTACACTTTTGTTTCCTATTGTTTAAAGATTGTTTTTATAGAATTATTTATATATTGTTCCACTGCATAATTGTTTGATCTAATTAAAAATGCCCCTAATGCGGATTTCTGCCTCAACAAGTAATTAATTATTGTCTGTCGTATGTCAAACGCAGTACTCTTCACAACACAGCGTGTCAAAGGTACATTCAAATGTCACTAAGTCCTGTATTTTTATGAAAGTTACTGACATGTCACAGCTACCACTACTTCCACAGGAACAGTGATGTAACAACTTACAATAAGGTACGCATCCAGTTAGGCTTCACTAGGTAAGGTAAGGCAGCTCGACGTTGACACAACTGGACCGTGTACAACCCGGACGACCAAAATCAGCTACAACTGGCAAAATACTTGGTGTTTTAATAAACAACCCGTATTCACTTTAAGAAATATTTATTCATTTCAAATACACAATGTAAAATGCGAAGAAATAGATTGAAGTTTCAACATCGCTTGTATGGGAATGGGTTGGTGGGTCATCTTCATTTTCGTATACTCCTTTCACAAAAAATCAGTCTTTTTATATTTTATATATTAAATCTATTTTTATTGTCTATAAGTCTACTTTTATAGTTAGCATTAAGTAGTATATAAAGTATTTTCACCTGACAACTCATTAATCTACTGATTTAGGAATCCTCTAACTCCTACTTGACTTGTAGCAATATTACAATGTTACAAATCACTGCACAACAACTGAACTGTTAACTTATTATAAATAGTTTCGTAATTCCCATATTACGAGTTGGTACAAATTGAAAATAAGTGAACGTCCCCATCACACATTTATTACAATATAAATACAAAATGTACAAATATTAATAGTGGTCTTCTTTGACTATCGGCCATGTTGGTTTTAATACCGTAAAACAATGTTACTTTCGAACCGAACTACGATCACGTGTATCCAAAAGAAACATTTATTTTTATACTGATTTTTTACAACCAAATTGCATTTTATAAAGAATGGAATTATGCGTTGGAATTGCTTTGCGAATTCCTAATTAGTTTTATAGAAAAAATAATTGGTTTGAAGTTTTTATTTTCACCTATTTTTCAAAACTTGGTATTAAAAATATCAAAAGCAAACCTAATGCGCAATATGATAACATTTAAAATGACACAACTTTTGGTCAATTTAATAATAATAAAATAAGTATTCACAAATAACATTGTTCTTGTGGGATTAAAAAAAACACGGCCGACAGCCTCTGCAGACTCTTAAGTTATAATTAAAAAACCGTTTTTTTGTTTGTTTTTTTATACAGATCGTTAACTTTTCAGACATTTGGTTTACCAACCCCACTCCAACAGCGACATCGGATTGTATGTATACTTGGAAAATAAATTTTAAAATATTTGTTTCGTTGACTATGCTCGGGAATAATCTATTACATCAATAGTTTCTAAAAATACCAACAACTGCTAACCCAGCAACGGAATCACTGTTATTTTAACGTAATTCCCCTGTGTAATGTAACGGAGTTCACTTCACAATTAATTGATATTACATTTTTTAACAACCGCCATAATTATTTTGCTTTCGTTGTTATGAGATATTTATTTTTACAGTAAACCAGATACTTTGACACGTTATTGAATATGTACAAATAATTTCTAAGGTTCACAACGCCATCCCTAAAGTTAAACTTATTCCCGACATATATACTGTATTACCTACTTATCGGGTTCAAAGTACATTCTTGGATCATTCTGAAATTGGTCGCTTGTCGGTGCAGGAATTATGTGTACCTGAGTTTGAAGGTTGTTTATTAAGGCGCCAAGAGGTCTATGAACAATCCAATCATACCAATGTTTTCCTCGTTTCATTCTACGTTGTGATATATGCATTTTCAATGTTATTATACGTTTATAAAATGTTTATTTTAGTTTAAACAGAAAAAATACCTGAATTCTAAACTAGTTTTCACTGTGCATTAACTTTACACTTTTATTGCCAAAAAGCCCGTTTATGCATCGCATTTATATTTTTAAACGTGGTTGATATGAATGTATTCTTTATGTTTTATAAATTTAAGTAGTTTAACTTTTCAAGATAAGAAGTTCTTATCAATTTTTTAAAACAACGTTTTATCGGCTTCTAGAGGTCGTAAACTCGACCACGTTGTAATCCATCGACTACGAAATAAATACTGCTTTCATATGCATAAGTAAATGCATCGATTTAAAATTGATTAAAATCACTTTAAATTAACCAATATAAAACCACTGCATTCACTTACGTATATGTAACTAATGAGTATGTTAACTATACATTTCATTAGGTTTACAACGTGACTTCTAGAAGCAATGAAAACGTTGTTTTAGGAAAAGGTTAAAACTGTAACATTAAAAAACTTAAAGAAAACATTCCTTCCACCCAAGTATAAAAATATAAATGCGATACATTCACGGATTTTTAAGAATACAAGTAGTGAAAAGTTGATGCACAGTAAAAATTCGTTAAAGTTCCTGTACTCTTTTTGTTCCAGCTAGTTTAACAATAGGCTTCATAAGCCTCTTAGTTTCTTAGTAAACAACCTTCCAACTCGGGTAGGCCTACACATAATTTCTGCGCCGACAGTTATTATATAGCTATTACTACTCTTGCCCGCCTTTTCCTCAAACTATTATTGAAGACCAGTATCTGTAATCTGTTATCAGTAAGGGGAGATATAACTGCTAAATACTTTACGGGTTTCATTAGCTTTAAATTGCAAAAGTCTTTTGCAATTTATTGAATAAATAAATAATCTTTATTGCCATATTACGTAAAAGCATCGACAAAGCCTACAGTATATACATGTAATAGAAAAATACAAACCAATATTTCATAAAAACCAATTTGGACTTAAGGTGGACGTTTCCCAAACTGTCAAGCCACGCTGGAAGGTCGACAGACCCAGGTAGACGTTTCCCAAACTGTCAAGCCGCGCTGGAAGGTCGACAGACCAAGGTAGACGTTTCCCAAACTGTCAAGCCGCGCTGGAAGTCGACAGACCCAGGTAGACGTTTCCCAAACTGTCAAGCCGCGCTGGAAGGTCGACAGACCAAGGTAGACGTTTCCCAAACTGTCAAGCCACGCTGGAAGGTCGACAGACCAAGGTAGACATTTCCCAAACTGTCCAGCCACGCTGAAGGGTCGACAGACCAAGGTACACGTTTCCCAAACTGTCAAGCCACGCTGGAAGGTCGACAGACTCAGGTAGACGTTTCCCAAACTGTCAAGCCACGCTGGAAGGTCGACAGACCAAGGTAGACGTTTCCCAAACTGTCAAGCCACGCTGGAAGGTCGACAGACCCAGGTAGACGTTTCCCAAACTGCCAAGCCACACTGGAAGGTCGACAGACCAGTAGACGTTTCCCAAACTGTCAAGCCACGCTGGAAGGTCGACAGACCAAGGTAGACGTTTCCCAAACTGTCAAGCCACGCTGGAAGGTCGACAGACCCAGAATTTAGTAGCGATGAAAATTTACTGTCATTGTGTCTGTATTCTCAATATAAAAAAATAGTTGAACACGGTAAAAACACATTAAAAGTAAAGCAACAATTTACAAAACATGACTATTGAACTATGTGATTGCAAAATCTTTTGAATCTACAATCTCGCCTTCATCTACATCATTTGATTACTTCCCAGCTAAGCATCCTTAAACTTGTTGGCTTAAGAGTCGTCATGGAAAATATGTTCCTTTTAATAAATTCAGTGACTAGGATATTTAAGAACATACAAACAGATTCATGGATTCATAATAACTGCTTCCAGTTTTAAAAATAGCGACAATTTTGTACTCTTTACTCAGTAACTTCATTCTATTAACTAAACAGCTGTCTTTGTTTATCTTTACACTCACGTCTTATGAAGCCAGAAATTGTCCAATCTTCATTAAGTCCTGGTTACGATCCAATGATTGGGCAAGTTTTCAAAATAATTACCACAGACATTTATTTTGGTCATAATATTTAATCTGAGACTATATTACATTTGGACTTAGTATCAGTTCAATGAAAAGTCTCCCAATTCGTTTTACTTCGTAACCCGAATAGGCCCAAACCTCCAACCATCCTCACTCGTCCAAGACATTTGTTACACACTGCTCTCAAACTTGTTAAAGAACTGTTTATAGAAAGACTTGAGCCTTTGACTTATAAACAATTACTATTTTATTACCTAACATCGGATTTTATTTCGGGCATCTAAGATACAATAAATTGTCTTGTTTAAATTATTGGGACATCTAATCAGACATTACAAAAATAGTAATTTTTTCTTAAAGGTAACCGGACTTGAATGTTTTTAGTGAACACTTTATGATTAAGTGTACCATAAGTTGATATTATGAGTTTTTAAACGTAAAATCATCAAGAATTATATTTAAAGTGTCATATATTTAACCATAAAAATTATATAATCCTCAATTTTTTACAAAAACCAACTTATGGTACAGTAGAATAGGTACCATTCTAATGAAAACACCTTCCACCTTCCAAATGACACTTCAAATGTTTCGATACCGTTATTATTTCAAACCGAGTCTTTGAAATAGAAAACCATGTTTTTGGTGTCTTTCGCGGAGGAAAACTTAAATATTGCAGAAATTCTAATAAAGATAATATAATAATTTAATAAAAATAAAATGATGAAAAGTGTTTAAGCTTACTGGTGTGTTTAAAGAAGTCATCTATGTAACTTAAAGATCAAACCAGTGATAAGAACTCTCAAGTTGTCTCTGCCTTCTACTGTGACGTGGTGATCAATGACATGACTCTTAAGCTCTCGAACAGGCTTCAAAGAGCACAAAACATTGGATATATTTTCAATTTAAGACGGGACGTCACGTTTTCTCCATTCTTCAAACAATTAGGTATGCTCAAACTAAAACAATTTCGTGAATACCACATCCTCTTATTCTTGTGTTTAATATTTTAAACACTAGATCTCCTGAATACTTGTCCGATCGTTTCAAGTTCATCTCCGAAATCAGCACCAGAAATACACGTCAGGGAGGCTCCCTAATATCAGTCCCTATTTATTACACCACTCTCTATAGCAACTCTTTTATAATACTGAGACGAGATCCACCGACGTGGATACTACCAGAGGAAACTGTGGTTTTCGTGTGAGATGGTTGCCAAGATTCGGGCGTTGTGCATGGAGAGAACCGAGTATCATTCCAATACTAGGTGGTTCAGATTCCACGCAAAAGTATAGGTTGCTGAGTTACTCGAGCCACCAGTATGCTGGTTGTCTCTTATAGTTAGTTACAATAACAAAACTCGTTCATCTACACTTGGCGATCGGCGATGAGATGGGTGGGGAGCAGGAAGTTAGAGGTCTCCGAGCCAAGGGTAACCACATACCACCACACACTTCCATACAGCAGCATATTTCCGGTTGTTTCTGGTTTATATTTCGGCTTGTATATTGTCAAGAATGGGCTGGTTACAAATGTATTGTTTTATATATTTTAATACCGGCTACTACATGCCTACCGAGTACCTTCCTATTTGACAAACTTCTTTCATACAACCAGTGATTATCCTTTTTAAATATTTGTTGGCTTCAAAACAACCATTTATGTTAGCTAAATGTGTGGTTTTTAAATGAAGCAATGTACTATTCATTTACTACAATTCAACATCGCTTAACTTTAGTCTTGAAAAAATGCTCTTTAACCAAAATTATTAACTTTTTCTTTTGAAAAGTGTTGAGGATATTGTAGGCGATAGGTTCTATGCTCAGCCATCCTAATCACCAACACGGGGTCTGCTCAATGGTTGCCATCAACGTGGACACTACTAGAGAATTCTGGGTGTCTATGGTGGCTGGTAGTCAAGGTTCAGAAGTAGAGCAAAAAGGAAGAGAACTGAGTTTCAGGTTTGTCAATTAGCTGAAATTCAGACCAATACTACGTGGTTCGGATTCCACGTAAATCTGTAGGGACGTCCTTTAATTGCCTTGGCTATTAATAAATAGCTCTTTCTGAGGAACATTCAACCTTAGTTAGTAACAATAACTACACTTACCACTCATTCGCCCATATCTCTACGATTGGCGTCTTACAAATGAATAATGAAATTGTAAATTTACTAGTGAAATTGGAAAGTTTATGAGTAAGATATGTAACTGAAGGACTCTTTTGGCGTACTTGAGAAAGGTTTATGTTGTAACCAGACAGTGAGTTGATCATTTAGTTCTAGAAATGATTTGTGAAGTGATGGAGGTCGCCTCCGACTGTTTCACAGGAAATACACCTTCATGGCCAAGGGGCTGACATTGCCGACATTATAGCGCGGTTGACGTATCGAGCCGAGGTGTCGTCTGTGTGTTCGTATTAGTGGAAACGGCAGACTTGAGAGTGGCTGTTTATGTATAAATAGCCGTGTTTATGGGTGGGTGGGTGGGCCACCGGTTTATATTTGTCGATAGTGTGGGTGGATGGAATATTAATGAAGTGTAGACCTGTAATGTGAATAAAGACCTAAATCAACAGATACTGACATTAATATGTATTTTTATAATTGTACTAATTTTACTTTTATTAAGGAAGGGCTGCTACATCAATTTTTAGTTATTACATTCAGTCCATTTTTTTCAATGAGCACCCTCCACTGGTCTCATCACGACTCAAACTTTATAATAAAAACGAAATATTAATAATATTACTGGACATTCCTTACGTAGGCCTAAATGTCACTGTTGAGGAAACCTAACACTGTGGTCAAGGCAGGAAAAAACGCCTTGAGTGTTAACACCTTATAGTTCCAGTTCACGGGATGTCCCACACATTTATCACCCCTTTGAGAAACAACGATTGTTTTCCTATTCATTATTCATTGGTAAGACTCTAATCGTCAATATATGGGCGAATGAGTCTAGAAGAAGTGTAGTCATTGTTACTAACTAAGGTCGACTGTTCCTTAGAAAGAGCTATTTATTATTAATAGCCCAATAGCAAGGGGAACAAAGAGATCTGCAGTTTTACGTGGAATTCGAACCAAGTAGAGTTGGTCTGATTTACAGCTAACTGATAAGCCTGACACTCAGTTCTCTTCCCTACACAATATCTGAACCTTGACTACCATCCAGCATGGACAACCCAGATTTCTCTACAGTACCCAGAAACTACAGTAGTTTGAAAAGAATAGAATTTTATAATTGGAACATTATAAACTAAGATTTTAATAACCATAGTGCCAAAATATGTACTTTTAGACACTTATTAGCCGTGGGACAGTAGTGGAAGACAAAGTTGCGCCACGTTTTACGATGGTATAGCGGGGGCATGGAATCAAACCGGAGCTATTAGCCGTGTGATACTAGTGGATCAACTCAAAATTGTGGTGGAACTGTTACCTGACGGTGTCCGACCCTGGCAACTGCTCGTCGAACGTTTTGTGTCTCACCGGAGTCGCGGGGCATGGCAGCTTATGTAGCCCATTAGCCAACTAGCCATTAGCCATACGACAACTATGGCGGAACTTACTGCACTCGCATACACTTCACAGTCTAGATCGAAGTCAGTCTGCCGTTTGTCTTCTGGTTAAAAGAACGTAGCTAAAGTACCAGTGGATTTTTTTCTGTCAATTTCCGCGAATTTTATAATGTATAGTAAAAACCGTGCCTCTATAGATAGTCTTGAAGAAGTTAACGTTTCAGAAACGTAGACAAGAGTGGAAAAAGTAGTAAAGCCCTTTACTTAGCTTTGGGATTAACATCGGGTGTTTACGGAATTTTCTAACGCTTCGCTTTTTCTTTTTCATTAAAAGGACCAGAAGAAGTAGGTCCGCACTAGGGATGGGAAATGTAGTTCATCAGACGGAGTTAGTTCACTCCGGAGTTATAATGACTCGGAACTAGTTCCGCGGAGTAGTTCCAACAGTTCCAACTCCGAACGTCGTTCCAGTTCAACTTGGAGCGAAGCTCAAGTGAGTCGCTCCGAGTGGATGCGCGCGCATTACGTACTTCACTCCTTTGTTTTGATCGTTCCAACAACTCCGGAACTATGTTAGTTCCATGGAGTGGGGAGAGATACGTCGACTCTGCAGCCGCTCTGACAGTGGTTGCGCGCGCATCTCGTTCTCACTCCTTTCTGTTGATAGTTCCAAAAAGATAGAACTAACATATGATTTTTAGGTTGTATCCAGCTAACAATTTGAATTGTGTATTTTATTTAATTATTTTACAAAGAAAAAGTATGGATGTCTTATGAATTTTCCAGCAGAAAGTAAAGTATTGTATATTTTATATGCGTATATGACATATAATACTCATTTATTCTAGTTCCGAAATGAACTAGTTCCGCACTAGCACTCGGAGTTGGAGCTGTAACTCCTTAACCGGAGTAGTTCCTTTGTTGTCGTTCACTCCGGAGTTACCCATCTCTAGTCCGCACTACTCAACACCATGTTCGACAATGGCAGATGACAGAACATACATGATCAGATCTATTTTGTGCTGTTGAGCCACTGTGTCTCAACTCAGTATTTGTTCAGAACACTATGGAGACACCGTATCTCCACAGTTGCTAATAGCGACCTTACAGTTAAAAAATAGAAGCCTATTCTTAATTACTTTGTGTGTAGAATTTATGATTTTCATCATGTTACTAACAACAAATATGTTTATTTTAATTTTTGATACTAATGGAGCAGTTCAAAACAATGATTTTGTGTTGCCTGATGATGGCAGCGTTGCTGACGAAAAGCCTTGATAAAAAATTGATTTATTGGTTCTATTTCAAAATTGATGACTTCGTGAAGAATAAATTACGATTCTTAATTTTTGTTATTGACGATTACAACGAAAAATATAAGGAAGTCACGTCAAATAAATTGTATAAATCAAACCAAACCTGGTATGAAGGCTCGAAAACCAGCCGGATACCCTGCCTGCAGGATGACCTCAGGAGGGACGAACTGTGAGGTAGCCAGGGGCAGCAAGGAAGCGAGTAGCAAGGCTAGACGCGCCATCCTGGGGCTGACTGAGGGCTCCAGTGGCTGGATGCTGACCTTGCCTGCCCTCTCCATCAGCACGCCACTCCAGTACTACCCAATTGTCGGTCTATTGTCGATTGTTTCGTCAATCACGATCACGGAACTCTGACTCATGTGAGGCTTCTCATATTTCAATCCGAAATGTACTTTTCCGGAAATTATGTTGCAAGATTCATTTGTCATTTATTCATTAGAATACTTCGATTGAACGTGATAAAAATTGCAAGTAATGTATTGGTGTTTTCAATTTCAAAGCTGAGTCACATTTAACTTTTTCAATACCTTTTAGTTCTTTAGTTTATAGTCCGAATAAAATAACTTTGGTACTGGCGGAACGGCCTCGCGCCACTGGTCTGAAATGACAAAACTCTGAGCTTTAATTTGTTGTCAAATGTAAAATAAGTAAGCAATAATTTTCAAACTAATTGTATAGTGTACACCATTTTATATTCTTTAAGGAAAAATTATGCTGGAGATTTTTCTAGAGCTAATTTGCTTTTCAAAGTGATATTTGTATTTAAAAACACGTTTTTATGAGTGAAATTACGCGTGAGTCGTCTTTAACCTGTTACTGTTGCGAGAATAATAATAATGAAATAATGTCTTGTGGATGGATGACAGTTTGATTCATTGTGATTATTTTGGTATAAGTCTCATTTAATAATTCAAACAGGTTAGTGAGAAATTAATTTTTTTGTAAACCTTTGCAAACTCGGTAATGACAAACGCTAGACAAAATCTGTTTAAACCTAAATTAATTGTGTTATTTAAGTGACACTTAAATCTTACTCTCGTATTAAATAGAATTTTCTTGAACTAGGAAGAAAGATTCAGGAGTTTTCAAAACTAGATTGTCAACAAGGCGGCGGTGATACCACACGCACAATGTACAGTCACTGGCTCAGCTCTGGCCTCTTCCATTGCAAACAAATCTTGTCAATTACCAATAGAACATTACCTAAAATTTGAAAGAGCCTAAATATTAGAATTGCAATAAACACTGATAATTATATATACACTGAATCCTATAGCATTATTGTCATATCTAAATAAAAAAATTGTAATATCACTAAAACTAAATAACTGTAATCAAAATAAACTAGTGGTTATACTATAGTAAGCACTGTTAAATCGATAAAGAAATGAACACGAACACACCTCAAAGTCAAAAGTCAACTAACTTACCTTATTTATTACTGGAGAAACATTTCTTATCTGAAAATATCGTCGATCGGAATTAGTTTTACGCTTGGGCTGAATATTCCGTGTACACTTTCCCTTGAGCAGAGTATACCTTACGCGTCCGACACAGCCTCGATGTAAACGAACTATGAGTTTACTTCATACACTCTTCATTATTTTTCCACATGTTTTATTAGTAGGGCCTACCACAGTATTATTTTAGTAATACATAAATAACACAGTTAATGTTTGCTCAAAGAAATTTTGTCTAGCGTTTTTCGTTTCAGAGTTTGCAAAAAAATTAATTTCTCATTAACATGTTAAAATTATTAAATGAGACTTATACCAAACTAATCACAATAAATCAAACTGTCATCCATCCACAAGACATTATTTTATTATTATTATTCTCTCAACAGTGACAGGTTAAAGACGACTCACGCGCAATTTCACTCATAAAAACGTGTTTTTAAATACAAATATCACTTTAAAAAGCAAATTAGCTCTAAAAAAATCTCCAGCATAATTTTTCCTTAAAGAATATAAAATGGTGTACACTATACAATTAGTTTGAAAATTATTGCTTACTTATTTTACATTTTACAGCACGTTAAAGCTCAGAGTTTTGTCATTTCAGACCAGTGGCGCGAGGCCGTTCCGCCAGTACCAAAGTTATTTTATTCGAACTATAGGTTGTCTCTAAACTACGACTTCAAACTTATGAATATGGTTCCTTGGCTCAGAATAAGAAAAAAAGCTCCAAAAACACTTCACTAACAGCTAGCCACGATTTTGTATTTTTTTTATTAAAATAAATTATTCTTAAACATGATTTAATCAATCTGTTTAACATCCAATGCAGAATACGCAAGATACAAGTGCAACTAGTTCAGTAGTCACCGCCAGCGGGTGTCACCAGCGGTGGCTGACTTGTGGATCGGGATACAAGTGCCACTAGTACAGTAATAACAGCCAGCGGGTGACACCTGAGGCGGCTGACTCGTGGATCGGGATACAAGTGCAAGTAGTACAGTAGTCACCGCAGTTATACTAAGGAGGCTGACTCGTGGATCGGGATAAAAGCATAAAAACAACATTTTATCCATTGCTCTGACGGACCGGCTGTCCGGCAAAAGCAATGGCGACTGACGGAGACAGTACGGGCCTCTGACGGACCGGCTGTAAGACAAGAGCAATTGTGACTAACGGAGACGGTACGGGCATCTGACGGACTGGCTGTCCGGCAAGAGCAATGGTGACTGACGGAGACGGTTCGGGGCTCTGACGGGCCGGCTGTCCGGCAAGAGCAATGGTAACTGACGGAGACGGTACGGGGCTCTGGCGGACCGGCTGTCCGGCAAAAGCAATGGCGTCTGACGGAGACAGTACGGGCCTCTGACGGACCGGCTGTACGGCAAGAGCAATGGCGACTGACGGAGACGGTACGGGCCTCTGACGGACCGGCTGTAAGGCAAGAGCAATGGTGACTAACGGAGACGGTTCGGGGCTCAGACGTACCGGCTGTCCGACAAGAGCAGTGGTGACTGACGGAGACGGTACGGAACACTGACGGACCGGCTCTCCGGCAAGAGCAATGGCGACTGACGGAGACGGTACGGGGCTCTGACTGACGTAGACGGTACTTGGCTCTGACGGACTGGCTGTCCGTCAAGAGCAATGGTGACTGACGGAGACGGTACGGACCTCTGATGGACTGGCTGTCCGGCAAGAGCAATGGTGCCTTACGCAGACGGTACGGGCCTCTGACGGACCGGCTGTCCGGCAAGAGCAATGGTGACTGGCGACTGACGGACTGGCTGTCCGGCAAGAGCAATGGCGACTGACGGAGACGGTACGGGCCTCTGACGGACCGGCTGTCCGGCAAGAGCAATAGTAACTGACGGAGACGGTACGGGGCCCTGACGGGCCGGATGTCCGGCAAGAGCAATGGTGACTGACGGAGACGGTACGGGGCTGTGACAGGCCTTCTGTCCGACAAGAGCAATGGTGACTGACGGAGACGGTACGGGGCTCTGACGGATCGGCTGTCTGGCAAGAGCAGGGCCGTAACGACCACCGGGGCAACCGGGGCACCGCCCCGGGGCCCCCGAGCCTAGGGGGCCCCGAAGGGGCCCCCGATAGAGGGGCATAATTGCGTACTACTTCCGAAAAACGTATTTTTTATATATTTAAAAATCAACGAAAATTTTATAATAAAAATGTAAAAAACTAGAGACTCATTTTTAATTACTGTACTGTAATAGTACTTTAATTAGGTCTACTTTAATATTACACAGCTCCTTTAATTATTTTTTAATAAATTAATTATTTAATTATTTCTGTCGTTAATCTCTGATAAGATTTTCCAGTTAATTGATACATTTCAAGGCAGTAAAATTAATTTAAATTAAGAACAGAGTCTGTTCTGTTAATCCTCCCCATGGGAACGACAGTAAGTAACGGTGATGGATGAAATTGATAATTGCGCTCACAGCCTCCTTATCAGTATCCTTATCAACGGCGGCCAGTTGATGTGCGTATTTTTATGTCGATTTGCGGTAACCTTGGCCTTGTTAGTTTTGTTGTTATACTTCATTTTTCCTGTTGATTTAAAATTATTGTTTAGGTTTGTTTGATACTAATATTTAAGATTATATTGTCATTTTTCGTGCTGGGTGTTTTTGAATTCTTTGGAATTTTCAATTTATTTCTGTGTTTGTGGTTTCTCAATATTTTGTTAGTTTTTAAGAACTGCTTTGTTGTAAATTTTTTTGTTAACTGTAGGCCTAATAACGCATGTATATTTACATACATTTAAACAACAAAATTTAACAATTTATCAGTTTATTTCAATTTTTGAACATACAGTGCGCCAAGATTAATTAAACAACTTAACTATTGTATAATAGTGTACAAAACTATCAAAACAAATTTAACTCCACTTATCTAAAAGATTTAAAGAATTGACTTTCTGGAATTGAAAACATGAGAAATCTGATTTTAATATTACAACATAAACATAGTGTTAACATATAGTTTCAGCTACATAATTACTTAAGAGAGGAAATTATATGCACAATTATTTTATGAGTAACAGCGCTGTTAAACTTCCTTTTTCAATTTTGTTGTTTTTATTAGTGGCCCCATTGGTCCTATATAGGGGAAGCCTAAATTATATAATCGCATATATCAAATTTATGTTTTAATTAGATTTAACAAATTAAAAATTGTTAGTTATAAATAATTAAAGTTATAATTTAAAGTAGGCTAATTAGTTAATTAAATTATTGTTTAAGAAAAATTTTACTGCACTTTTGGAACTTACACATGAATTAATTAAAACTAACGTTTTAGTTTAGCAAAAGCAAACTGTTTTTACGGCACTTACGGGTTATTGTGACACGTATTCAGTGCCGGACTGGCAGCTCTGTGGGCCCTCGGCAAAAATTTTATCTTAGTAGTAAACCTCTAATAAACACCATGCAGACGACAACCACGCTCCCACGGTTCGCGGTCGCGACGACAACGCCTCATAGCTGATCCTGGGGGCAGTGGCGCCTATGCAGACAGCTCTTACGTGGTGATAACGAATAAACAAGTTTGTTGTCTATGCCAAACATAGACACATGTGTGTCTGATTAGTAATCTGATAAGGGCCCATCGTCAATAATTTCCCTTATTGACGATTAGTTTCACAAAACAGAAGGTCTCCTATTATTGATTACTATATTACAATCTACAAAAATTATGAATTCCTTATACCAACAAACGGACGAAATTGATAATGAATTCCAATATGTTCAGTTTTTAAGTTTCGATTTTCATAATAAAAATTGTCAATCACCTTTATAATTATGACTTAAAATTAATTATTTTAATTTTAGATTCTATGGACATACAACATGAAGTAACTGATAAAAAGGATGAGTCTGAAGATAATTTTGAGAAGTGCGATGAAAAAAAAGACAATCATACATTAGAAACGGTCGAAAATGACGATCTTGTCGGCAGTGTCTACACTTCACCCCAGGCGAGCGCTTCAGGAACGGTAGAATGTTTACAGGAAAAAATTGCTGAGGAAGATGTATCTAAAGATGAAGAAAATGTATCCATCGACATAGTTTATGATTCATTCCCCAATCTTCCAAAAAATCAAGACACGAAACGTTTGCTGGTGGCATCTGGCCCTTTGCAACCAGACGGGCCGTTTCCTAAAGATCAACGAGGTCGATCTTTTTCAAACACTTATTATTACATTAATAATAAGGCTGGGTTAAAATTAAAACGAAACTGGCTAGGTTACTCTAAAAATAGTGATTGTGTTTACTGCCTACCCTGTTGGTTGTTTTGTTCGGATATACCTAAAGCGCAAGACCAGTGTAATTTATCACTCTTTTCAACCACTGGTGTTCGAAACTGGAAGCATCTTTCTGAACGTATAGTATCTCATGAAGCGTCTAGAAACCATGCAAACACTTGTGTAATTTATGAACAGTGGCGAAAACATGGTACTTTGGAGGAAGTAATTCAAAAAGATTTTGAGAGTGAAAGGAGCTTTTGGCGGCGGGTTCTTGAAAGAATCTTAAATGTTACTCTAACTCTTGCAACATGCAACCTTGCTTTTCGGGGGTCTTGTGAGAAGATGGAATTTACCAACAAAGGCAACTTTTTGTCAATTGTTCAGTTGCTGTCAAAATACGACCCAGTTTTGGAAGAGCTACTTCAGCGTCCAGGAGGAACAGTGAAGTACTTAAGTCCTAAAATCCAAAATGAACTAATCAATCTGTTAGCACAACACGTTAAAAATGATATAATAAGTGATTTACAAAGTGCCTTGTTTTTTTCATTGATTTTTGATACCACTCAGGATATCTCTAAAGTGGATCAGTTGAGTGAAGTCTATAGATATGTAAAAATATTAAATGATGAAGATGGTAAACCTGTTGAAATTAAAGTTTGTGAGTCTTTTTTATCTTTTAAACAGGTAAAAGATCAATCGGCGCATGGCCTTGCAAATGAAATTTTTAAATCTATGGCTGAAAAACATTTAGACCCATCCAAATGTCGTGGACAGGGCTACGACGGAGCTGCTGTGATGAGTGGTGTGTACAATGGTGTTCAACAGCGCATCAAAGAAAAATCTCCTCACGCATACTTTGTGCACTGTGCCGCTCATAACCTTAATCTTGTGTTAAAAGATGCTGTAGAAGGAAACAGGGTTGTCAGTCAGTTTTTTGAAACCGTCCAAAACGTTTACAATTTCTTCGGGCACAGCATCGACCGATGGGAAGGTCTAAAATCAATGTACGACAGTGAAAACCAGCAAAGCATTGCAAACGTAACGCTGAAATCTTTGAATCCAACGCGATGGGCTGGCAGGCACGATGCAGTTTATGCGTTAAAACAGAGGTTTGGTGATGTGATAAGAAGCCTCACTCGCATTGTTTTGACGTCAAAAATAAGCAGAGAGAAACGAGGCACAACAGTTAAAGAACAAACTTGAAACCTTTGAATTCGTTTTGCTTTTAGTCGTGCAGTGTGAGGTTTTCGGTGCACTGAACATCGTATCCAAGGCCCTACAATCCGAAACTTTGGACCTCTCATCAGCAAACGAGCTTCTGGGAGAGGAATTGCTAAAGGTGACAGAGATGCGAGGGAATTTTGAAGGATTCTTGGCAAAAGCGATAAATATTTGTAAGGTTTGGGGCATAACTCAGAACTTCAAAGAAGGAAGGGTTAAAAAAGCCAAAAAACATTTTGATGAACTATGTCAAGATGAACGGCTAGTTGATCCAGAATCTTGCTTCAGAGTGACAGTATTCAACCCCATGATTGACACTCTCTTCACCCAGTTAGACTACCGCTTCCAAGGAATTAAATCAGTTTTGGATACCTACCAAGTGATTCAACCAGACTACTTGGCAAATGCTCCAGAAGATGAAATTCACAAGAAAGCCAGTGAATTTGTTAACAAGTTTTCAAATGATGTTTCTCACAGTTTCCCTTCTCAGTTGTGTAGTGTTAAACAGACATTCCAAAAGAAGCTTGTGAAACTGAAAACTGTAAAAGAATTTGCGGAACTTTTGATTGTTGAGCATAGTTCGCTTTCTTCGACTTATCCTGATGTGTGCACAGCGTGCATTATGTACTTAACAGTGCCTGTAACAGTTGCCAAAGCTGAACGATCTTTTTCTAAACTTAAATTAATAAAAAACTATCTTAGAAGTACAATGGCACAAGAAAGACTAAGTAGTTTGACACTACTCTCAATCGAAAATGACAGAGCTCAAAAAATTAATTTTGATAAAGTTATTGATGACTTTGCCTGCTTGAAGAATCATAAAAGGAAACAAATGTTCCAGTAATCAAATAATTTTAAAGTAATTAAACCAAGTTTATAATTTTGTAATTTTGGAATCTTTTTTTAATCTGTTAAAAAATCAATTTTTATCTTTTGATAAGTGTAATAATCTTATTTTGTATAGTATTAAAAAAGTAAATGAGTAATTATAAAACTTTCAAAAATGTTTTTTTAACCTTCATAAAATTATTTTTAAAATTAGTTAGTTATTAATAGGTACAGAATAATTAGGCAGATTATTAAACACCATTTACATGAAAAATGGTAAAGGAAATAAAAGCATACCTATATTGTTATAGAATTATAATGAATATTGACGCTCGTGTGCGCGCGAGTAAGGTATTAGGGGGGCCCCGCCAGCCAGTCTTGCCCCGGGGCCCCCTAAGTTAACGTTACGGCCCTGGGCAAGAGCAATGGGGACTGACGGAGACGGTACGGGGCTCTGACGGGCCGGCTGTCCGACAATAGCAATGGTGACTGACGGAGACGGTACGGAACACTGACGGGTCGGCTGTCCGTCAAGAACTATGGCGACTGACGGAGACGGTACGGGGCTCTGACGGACCGGCTGTCCGTCAAGAGCTATGGCGACTGTCGGAGACGGTACGGGGCTCTGACGGGCCGGCTGTCCGACAAGAGCTATGGCGACTGACGGAGACGGTACGGGGCTCTGACGGACGGATATAGTGGATTGACTTTCATTACAAACAATGCAAAGCAATGGTACCGGTACGCAACGGTGACGGTCGTGGCTGGACGGTGCCTGACGAATCCAGTCTAATCGAAATGCCGTCCTCTTGGGGCCTATCGTGGTCAGTGCTAGGTTTACCAATGATTACAGATCTATAAGACGTGAAAAGAGATAAGAGAGGCGAATAGTCAGACTTCCTGTAGAAGACTAAAAGAGCTTGGTGCGGCTGCCAATACGCATCGCTAGCTTCGTTTCTCTCTCATTCTCATAGAAAGTTGCAATATTCCCTCTCACTCTAGGCTGCCGCGCAAAAGTTCAACCTAGCGGCAGCCGCGCCAAGAAATTAAAAAAAGTAAACTTTCTTTTTATCATTGGCTTTTCGCTTATTGTACGTAGATGTGTATTTGTTGGTTTTACAGAGAAAGGATTCGTTCTTGTCCCTGTACTTACGCATGCCTCAAAGTGTAAAGAGTTTGTATAAAAAATGATAGTTAATATTATTAGTTGCAGCAAAACCATTGCAGCAGTATAGTGATAAAAAATGAACTATTATCATAACCCAGTCCTAGATAACTTATTTTGTACTAACTATACAAAAGGTATGTAGGTCACTTTTAAAGTGTTAAATAAACTAATATATTTAAAATATATATGGTACTGTGCCAAGAAAACGAATAAACTTAAATTTAACAAAACAGTTCGTTTATTTTACATTATTTAACAACAATATAATTAACAATAGATGTATTGTGTTCAAACTTCTTTTATACAAATATTGTTCTGATTACAATTTATAAAACCTCAAGAGCAGGTAACACTGATTGAGAAAAATGATAGTATAGTAAATGTTGCTATCTAAAATAATATGATTAGGGGACTTGTCGATTTATTGCTGTTTTGTTTTTTTATTTATTTTTTTAATTGTAGATACATGATGGTTTTTCTCAGCGGAAAAGCCAGAAAACTTACGAAAATAAGGAAAATAGGAAAATATTTTTGTCGTAACTTTGGCGATGTCGTTACTGAAACTGTGCGGAATTGTGCCCTGATCACTAATACGTATGGCAATCGATCCATTATTAGCGCCAAAAATGTGCCGATTTCAGTGGGTTACGTTCTGTTATGATATGGCTAGTCTTGGTTAGGTTGTTAGTCTTATCTATGAACTAAAGTGAGTAATTTGTAGTCAGTTTGATCGACGTGACGACTGCATCACATCTAGCAGCATACGACGATCTGAGGACATTTACTCGCTTAGCTCTTACAAATTTAGCTACAGTACTGCTGAGTTGTAAGCCTTACATAAATTGTTTGAGTTGTACGGGCGTTTTATTCCAAGTCCATCGTCAACGGGAGTTGATGCTAACCAAGGGTGCTCTTGCTTTTCACTAAAACCAGTTATGCCTGCTGAGTTCTTCGAGGTCTCTACGTGACTACAGAGTTATGAACAATATTTGTATGTTAATCTATGAATGATTTGCAAATAATTAAAGGACACCATTCATACTATACAATTAATTCTTTTTTAATTTACAACTCCCACCAAAAGGGTATTTGTAATGTTTAAAACTAAATACAGTATACTTGTAATGTATTAAAACCGGAACTTACATTACAATTAAAAACTAATTCAACTGTTGAAGATTAAAGGCTGGTGATATCACTCTTATATTTTAGAATATATTTCAAAGTAAATGGTATTTTTTAACAAAACAAAAAATAAAAATTGTGTAGTGTGGAAACCAATCAACAGAGGAAAAAACTCGTACGAAAATTTTCGTACAAACAAAATCGTATTATGTGAAAGAAGCCTTCGTATGAGCTATTCTATAGCCCTATTAAATCGTAACAAATATACTTGGGAAGTTGATATGGTTCAGTAACATTTCGTCCCGCTGCCAATTTCCTAGAAAAAATGAACATTTCGTCCCGCTCAGTTTTACAAATTATTAAGCCAACTACAGTCTGTATACGGTAGGGTGGCGCACGGACCCGCCAGCTACCTGTGTCTGTCCTTTCCTCCCCCCGGCGCTCGCGGCTGTTTCCATAATGAGTCACCAACTAGCCCCTCTAATAGAATTATTAACTTTTTTTACTTTCTCATAATATCTCAATTTTAATAGAATATTTGTAAAGTACTAACAAAACTAAGAAAAGTGATATAAAACACGATGTGCTTTGATTATAAATAACGAAATGGTCGAAAGTTATTTTTTAGCCGGAATACTGTATGATTTGTTAAATGTTTTATATTTCTCATAATTCCCTAATATTGATACAATATTATTTTAAGAGTTCTTTGAAAAAAGGTAGAATAATTTAAAACTATGTTATCGCATACTATTTAATCAGCCAAAATATCATTAAATAGGCAACACTACATACTTTACAGTTTATTTGATTAATAAATCAACATTATTTTATATTACTCCCAGTAATCTTCTTCAAGCCAAAGTATTTAGTGTCCAGAAGTTGAGCATTTTCCATTTATCTTCCATGTTGTTTCCGTGTGACACTGAAATAAAACAAAATCGCGCTAAAACCAATATACAATATTTTAAGATTGCAGTTAATTTTTTACCATTCGTTATATTTTATTACTAGTTCTAATGACATTAAAATGTTTTAAAGCATACATTGAAATGTTACAGTACCCGCTATTCATCAATCATCGCAACCTTATTGTCATGACTAATAAAGAAGTAGTAATATCTTATTATACTCTACTTATATTAAAAAAAACGTTTAAAGTCTCTGTAAATTTGAAGATAATTATTTTGTTTTACTGTATACTATTATCATATTTTAATACCCTTTTTGTAATCATATATATTACGTCCAATAAAATTTTCTAGGTAAATAGATTTTATTTTTTATTTTACCTGATTACTCTAGAGGTGACACTCCCAGATCGTCATCGTCATCGCTGGTATCCCAGTCACTGTCATCCGATTCACCAGGGGCCAGATTAATGACTAGTTCTTGGACACTGACGTCATCAAGTCCTTCGTTTGTCCAGTCTGCCTCGACTTCTTTCTTGACGTGTTCAACGCATTTGCGCCAATCTTCTGAGGTGAAGGAGTTTACAGCTTCCATAAACAAATCCTGAACATCGTTCAATTTAAATGTAGTATTCCTTGCTGCTACATACCGCTTCAAAGTTGACCAAACCAGCTCAATTGGATTGTAATTACAGTGGTACGGTGGCAGTCTGATTACTTTAAACCCACGCTTACAGGCTTCTTTATCTATTACGTAAGATTTTCTTTGTTCCTTATGCAGCTTTACAAGACTGTATAGTTCTGGCTTCCGCATGTCTGGTGAATATGAAATGCCACGAGTTTTCAGCCATTCCTCCATTTCACACTTTCGTGAGCCAGATGTTGGCGCTTTGTTGGCTACTTGAGAGTGGTAAGGTGCGTTGTCCATTACTATTGTCGAACCAGCTGGAATAGACTTCAGGAGAACCTCAAAAAACCAACCCTCAAAGACTTCGGAATTCATTTCCTCGTGATATTCGACCGTTTTTTTTTTGACTGGAATATCAGAGGTGGCGACTTGATCCAGCCGTTAAAGCCTCCTGCATGGCAAATTATTAAACGTTTTCCTTTTCCTAAAGGGGCATTTACAGAACACTTTACACTGTCATTTGTCCATCCTGAGTCTTTCGAAGTGTTGGCGTTGATCCATGTTTCATCCAGAAAAATAACTTTTTTATAGTCAATTTCCCGAATTTTTCGCAAATATCGGCACCTAGCAAGAGCAACTGAGGGTTTCTCCATGAGAACTTTTCTATTGTCTAACTTTTTCCATTTAAATCCGATAGTTTTCAAAATTTTTGCCAGTGTTCGTATACAACCATCAAACAAACCCGCTGTTCGTAAACTTACTTTTAACTTTCGGAGGGTAGGGACTTCTCGGCGTCTGTAGTAGCTAAAAACGTGGTTTCTAATTGCAGTTTTCTCAAAATCGTCTAGCTGTGTAACTATTGACTTGTATGGTTTTCTTCTTCTTGGGGTAGTAAGCTTAGGGATGGTAGGTCTAGGAGTATTTTGCCTGGATTTATTACTTACAGCTGATTCAGGTATTGGTGATTGATCCGTTTCTTCAAAACTTTGAGGGTTGACACTAGAGTTTCCTTCATTTTCCACTGCTTGTTTTAGTTGCGACTTGATCCGCGCCAATGTTCTTCGTGAAATGTTACATGCGGCGACCACTCTTTCAGATACTTTTTTCACATCTAATAATGGACCTTTGTTGTCACGTTCCCGCTCAAAGTAATGTAACACCGATGCAATTATAGTTCTGGCTTGAGAGTTATAAGTAAACCCACGTTTTTCACTTGATGGCGGCATAATCGTGCACAAAAAATTAAAACATTCACTAAACAAAAAAATATCACTTGGAAAAAAATTAAACTATTTAAACAATTAAAAAAATAATAAATAAACCAACTATGTGTAATGTATTCGTTACAAGTTATCCCGGGAAGTATCCACATCTAACTGAAAACTACCCTGGCACCCTGGACAACCATTACTGCTAAGAGTGGTGAATCACCAACCCCTTCGCGAAAAAATATTAGCGCACATATAAGACTACGGTTAGTCATCAACAAGTTCAATGTCCTAACCAGTCTTGTTGTCCCATGTCCCATATCTGCACACTGCACGACTATGGGAGAAGGCAAGAGTACCGTACCTTATTTCAAAGTACTCTTAAAATAATATCGTATCATGATAACGTTGTATGAGAAATGTAAAACATTTAACAAATCATACAGTATTCCGGCTAAAAAATAACTTTCGACCATTATTTATAATCAAAGCACATCGTGTTTTATATCACTTTTCTTAGTTTTGTTAGTACTTTACAAATGTTCTATTAGAATTGATATATTATGAGAAAGTAAAAAAAGTTAATAATTCTATTAGAGGGGCTAGTTGGTAGTAGAGGGTAAGTGGGAAGTTCACGCCGTCCCGTGAGGAGTTTTCGTCCCATGAGCAGGTCGGGGGTGGGGGGACTTTGATTTGATTTTGATTGATTTTTAATGAGCTTTGATTTGATTTTGATTGATTTTGATTGATTTTTAATGGGCTTTGATTGATTTTGATTGATTTTTAATGAGCTTCGATTTGATTTTGATTGATTTTTAATGGGCTTTGATTGATTTTGATTTAATTTTGATTGATTTTTAATGGGCTTTGATTAATTTTGATTTAATTTTGATTGACTTTGATTTTGACATTTAAAAATAATTTTTAAATATATTAAAAGTTTATTTAAAATTTAACATGTATTTCTAAATTCTTTTTTATTATTAATAATCAAAATTATAAATAATAAAAATTAAATTTTGAATAATAAATATTAAAAATATTATTTGCAATTTTTTTATTAATTAAATATAAATATTTGTAACAACCACATTTAAAAATAATTTTTAAATATATTAAAAGTTTATTTAAAATGTTTTGTTAAATACAAATAATTTAGTTTTTATTACAAATTAAAAATAAAAAAGAAGTTCTTAAAAGTAAATTTTTTTTACTAAGATGGATGGTTCTTTCTTCTTAATGCCAATGCTTCTTGAATTCTCCGTTCATTAGATAATAAGTTTCTTGCTGCCTTCTTCGATTTTGTTCAATTTGATTAATACGAAAGAGAAAATGAACAAAATTAATAATAAAACTGTGCTCCTGAAAAATACATTTTTATTAATATATAATAAAAGGTATATATCAAAATAAACTAATTTATTTAACTCAAGGTGTTTTAAAAAGTTTTTGAGGACGGGAAAAATTCTCAATTCATGTGAGTTAAATTTCCACAGATACCATCAATGTCTTATTTACTAAAACAACTTTTGTTAAATAAATTTTCTATACTTAGATATACACTTTTGTAAAATATCCTGAAAAAACATATTTAATAATAAAACTCTGCTTGAATAAAAGAATGTTATTTTAGAAAAGATCTAAGAAGAAATAAATACTACTACACCAAAGGTTAGTGTTTAATGCATGCACAAAGAACAAGATGCAATACGGTATAGTGACCTCTACAAGGGAATGGAAAGGAATGGATAACCGTACAGACATGTGGGCTCTATTTATCACTTCATTCGTCAAAATAATTTTGTAAAACAAAAATTTAGGAAAGGAAGAGACAGATGTTCTTTGCTAAAAGAAGTTGAGTTTAAAATTAATTTACAAAAGACAGTTAGTAGAAAACAAATTTTAAATTCAACAAGAGGGTGAATGTATAATTACAGTTATTTGCACACTGATCGTCATTTATTAAAATTCAAACTGAAAGCGGGCTATTTCAAACATCTGTTCGCCATCAAGGTAACGGACTACTAAAAACAGCTGTTTGTGAACCAAATGTTGTACAGTTTTAAAATACTTTTTATTTTTCAATAATGCTATCTATAAAACACGTTTGTTTTTAATAATAATATTTTAAAGTATTTGTTTTTAAACTGGATGTTGTATTATGTTGGAGTGTATTAATTCCTTTAGTTTAATTTAAACATTGACTTAAAATAATACACTGAAAGTAACAACAATAGAATTCAAAATAGTAATATGCTTCAAAAACTATTAATTGAGAGTGTAATAATCCTAGTAGAGTCAAACAATATAGCAATGATTAGAATTTTTTAATCAATAATACATTTTAGAAAAAAACAGATAAGTGATTGTCAAATCGGTTGGAGGGGGTTATTAAAATTTATAAAGAAACAATGGTTTTAACAGATGGTTCCTTGCTAAATTTAATTTTTGAAATTTATTAGAGTCAGGTTTTATTTAACTAGATGTAACACATATGTTGCCCTCATTCTATCGCTAGCTTGCTATCTAGCATGAGCTAACAATTCATTTACCGTTTATCGGTTTTTGAAATATACATAATTAACTAAAACATTACTCCACTTTAGAAAAATACAATGTCATCTACAATTTTAAACAATTAGTTAAACAAAAACTTTATTATCTAATGAACGGAGAATTCAAGAAGCATTGGCATTAAGAAGAAAGAACCATCCATCTTAGTAAAAAAAAAATTTACTTTTAAGAACTTCTTTTTTATTTTTAATTTGTAATAAAAACAAAATTATTTGTATTTAACAAAACATTTTAAATAAACTTGTGAATGTGAGAGAAATCATCGCCAAAAGCTACACGCTCCAGCCAGAAGAACATTTCCCACCAGACCTGTATACCCGGGTGTTATTAACCCACGTTGTGTTAACCCAGGTTTTATTAACCAGGTGTTAACCCGGGTTTTATTAACCCACGTAAGGTTAACCCAGGTTCACCTGCGTTGCTACAGGATGATGTATTACTTGATTATACATACACGATCTCAGCAACGTGTACTCATTTCCAGTTGAGACACAAGTTAGTAAACATCACAAGATGAATGAAGTGTTTATCGTGTTAAATAATCCCGATCCTACTGAGTGGTTTCAGTAGTGATGATGAGACTCTCCTAAGGTTCTACAAGAACGGGGAAAATGTCGATACTGTTTCAGTGTACAGGTACTCCAGAACGATTGATGTATCCGAATACGATAGAGTGGATATTCTAGCTTATGGTTTTTTACGAATGTCAAACAGAGCGTAAATGAGGATGAATATAGTATAAAAGTTTCTCAGCTCGTGCGTTTGTTTTAAACACTCTCTGGATTTGACGAACATCAACACATTGAAACTATATAGCAACCTGTATGCTAATAAAGCGCTGGAAAGAATTAATAACTTTGATATAGATTCGCCTATTGTGGAAGAAACATCAGATCTGAATCGAGTGAGGGGGAGGGGGATATGGAGGAATAAAAATTCTAAAATTAACAAGGAGTGAGGTAATTTAAATAAAGATTTAATTAATTGAGATAATGGTGGAGTAAGAAGACGGATGGGAGCACAAGAGTGCAGGAGGGTAGCAAATAGAAGAAGGTCGGCTACCACTTTCCGCAGCGGGGAGGGGCTGTGGAATCCCTTAAAAACCAATAAATATTTTGGTCTACAACAATCTTAATCAGTTATATGAATTGGACACAATTCAATCCAGTTATGAATGTGAGAGAAATCATCGCCAAAGAGCTACACCGCTCCAGCCAGAAGAACATTTCCCACCAGACCTGTGGAAGTCAAAGGAATAGACGATCTGTATCAAGCTGACTTGGTGGAGATGATACCATACTCAAAGTTTAACAAGGGCTACAAGTACATTCTCACAGTAATCAACTGCTTTACCAAATACCGCTTACGCAATACCAGTCAAGGACAAGTCTGGACAGGAAATCGTCAAGGCTATACAACCTGTTTTGGAGGAGAATCGGATGACGCATCTGCAAACCGACATGGGAAAAGAGTTTTACAACGCTGGATTCGCCAAGCTAATGAAGAAACACAACATTAATCATTACTCTGTGTACAGCGAGAAGAAGGGAGGCCATAGTGGAGAGATTCAATCGTAGTCTCAAGTCTCTAATGTGGAGAAAAATTCACAGAACTGGGCCATTACCAATGGATTAAAATCCTACCCGACCTGTTGGAAGAGTACAACACGAGAAAACATAGAACAATTGGCATGGCACCTTTTGAGGTGAACAAAAAGAACGAAGATTTGGTCAGACGAAACATAAACAAGAATAGACAAAAATATAAGAAGAAGGAAAAGATCGAGTTCCAAAGTGGGTGACAAGTAAGAATAAGCAAGTATAAAAAGGTTTTTCGATAAGGGATACCTACCCAACTGGACAAACGAGATTTTTAACTGTGGAAGCGGTGCGTCCAACAGTACCGACTACTTATCACCTAAGGATTACCGCAACAACATGCTTCAAGGAAGCTTTTACGGAAAAGAACTGCTCAAGACCAGACACGGAGACGATAACCTGGTGGAAAAGGTGTTGAGAAGAAAGGGTAACAAAGTGCTGGTTAAGTGGCTTTGGCTTTTGATGGTACTCACAATTCGTGGATAAATAAAAGTGAACTTGTGTAAATTACTCAGTTTGAGCTTAGACATTAAATGAAAACCCCCAAATTGTCTATCGTAAACTTTGACGTATACTGTGGAGGAGATATGAAGGGAAAGGAGCAAACACAGTGATCTGCTGCCAAACCAAGTTCGATGTATCATGTGCGGACCTTCAATTCCGGCAAGACTAATGTAATGTTAAACTTGTTGTTTAATCCAAATGGACTAAAGTTTGAAAATGTCTACGTTTTTTCAAAATCACTCCATCAGCCAAAGTATAAAGTTACTAGAGAAGGTACTACTGACTATACCCGGTATAGGATATTTCCCTTTCACAGACACGGTGAGGTGGTTCATCCAAACGAAGGTGAAAGAACACTCTGTGATGGTGTTTGATGATGTCGCATGTGAAAAGCAAGACCAATATCAGAAACTACTTTACAAAGGGACGACACCAGAATGTTGATACTTTTTACCTGTGTCAACATACAGTAGGATACCCAAACAGCTGATAAGGGACAATGCAACCTTTATTATTGTGTTTAAGCAAGATGACAGAAATTTAAGACACATATACGATGATCATGTAAATACGGACATGTCTTATGGGAGATTCAAAGAGTTGTTGTGCCACCGCATGGAACAGTGGTAAGAACAAATTCGTTGTAGTGGACAAAGAACGTAACATTGACGATGGTAAGATACCGCGTCGGACTCGACGAGTTTGTCAAAGTTTTACAACGCCATGCTGAAGGTTAGTTTTAGCCAACCTCTTGTGACAAGAGAGTACAATCTACCGATGAATGAGGATCGCAAATCATTATGGCAACAAATGACGTTAGACAGGCTACGTTTTAAAAGGCGAATAGATCGTTGGAAGAAACTATTTTGGGCCCACCTCCTTTTGCTGCAATATTGCGAAGCGGAAAGACTTGGAAAACAGGAAAACAGAAAAAACAGGAAAACATGAAAACAGAAAAAACAGGAAAACAGGAAAACAGAAAAACAGGAAACAGAAAAACATGAAAACAGAAAAACAGGAAACAGGAAAACAGAAAAAACAGAAAAACAGGAAAACAGGAAAACAGAAAAACATGAAAACAGAAAAACAGGAAAACAGGAAAACAGAAAAAACATGAAAACAGGAAAACAGAAAACAGAAAACAGAAAAACAGAAAAAACATGAAAACAGGAAAACATAAAAACAGAAAAACATGAAACAGAAAATAACCTAAGGGGATTCCGTAAGAAGAGGGATGGGAGCACAAGAGTGCAGGAAGGGTAGCAAATAGAGAAGAAGGTCGGCTTTAGCGTCACTTTCCGCAGCGGGGAGGGGCTGTGGAATCCATTAAAAACTCAATAAATAAGGATGTGATGTTCGAAATTAGTTTATTCGACAAGATGACGTTCAAGGATACACATCGTATACGAGAAATAAAGATGCCTGCAGGATAGTATAAGGCAAAAGTTGCGCGATATTAAAAGCAGTTCAATTCAAACACAACGTTCGTTGGAAGTACAGTACAAACCGTTGATTGATCCACTAAAACAGTTGACGGAGACGGTTGGTTCCTACCAAAGAGATCAAGCAAGAGCCCAAAGAGGAGAATGAAGGGAAAGTGGAGGAGGAGGAGGAGGTTTTTGAGCCTGAGCAGTCATTTGGAAGACCGTCTTTAGCGTCAGAGTTTGACGCATTTATTCGTGCAAACAACATTGGAGACTTGTTAGGTACCTACCTTCAGTTTATTCAGACAGACGATAGGGAAGAAGCTGATTTCACGTACGGCATTCACTATGATGGCAACGAGTGGAAAATGGGATCGTATCCGGTTAACTTTTCCGATAATGACATAATTATAAATGGAGTTGAATACAAGGGAACACCTGGACTGTTTGAGTTGATTTTCAAAAAAACATCCGCAGAGTGGATCGTTCAACGACAATGATTTAAAAGTGTACAAGCAAATGCTAGAGGCAACTGGTGTTCACAAGCGTGAAGATGGAAAAGGGATAAAATCGAACAGAGGCTACAAGTACACGAATATTATATCAAATATGTTTCCACCAAAAAATAAAAGAAACTACCTTTACTACATGCTTCTCCAGCGTCTAGAAAAAGACCAAGTCAACCACTATCACCATTTATTGGTGAAAAGAGAAAAAAGTTGGGAGAGGGTTTGCTAATGGAAGTTGAGAAATCCAAAATTGACTACCGGTACTGGGATGACCCTAATAATTGGTTGATCGTTTGCGTCTGTTGTTTAGCATCTAAAGAAGCAGGTAACAGTGGTCACAATAATGAGATTATCGCCATTCTGGAGGAGCTCAAGGAGGCGGATATATAAAAGACTTTGATAACTTTTATTTTGTAATCATTATCGTAATGTCTATCGACAAGTTCGGGACCGTCAGTTAGTTCAAAAAGGTGCTGCTGCTGCTGTGCCCAAAGGAGCACGAGGTGAAGGATTTAAATTTACCTCCTGAAGGAAACTATGATATGCAAAGTAAAGTTTTAGCAAATGTAGGCGATGCAATAATGAAATGATGCCGTCAGTCTAAAAATTATAGGTGAGCATTGTGTATTATTCGAGGAGGAAATACATTAATGCTAGAAATAGGTATATAGCGAATGTTGAAAAATCCTACTGCAGCAAAAGATGCTGCAAATAAATTGTATGTAGACTCTCTTGTTCACCTAGATACGGCACCTTTTGGCACTTTGGAAATAAACGGTTGGTTGAGGTGGCCGACCCATTAAATGATGGAGACGTAGTTACACAAAAAATACCTGACGGCAAAAGCCCAAATAAGAGTAAAAGCGGGTGGAAGTTTAACAATATGCGATTAACGTCAATCAAAGATCCTGTTGAACCACAAGATGCAGTGACTCAAACTACCTTTCAGGATCTCTTAACGTGATACGGGAAAGTGGATTCCTAACAGACCGCTAATGAGTGGGATTTCGGAGATAAAAAGCTTTCCTCTGTGGGTGATCCAGTCACCATGCAAAGACGCTGTAACTATGAATTTTTCTTGTACGAGCAATGAGTGCATTACTTTACGATCTATACTATCGCATATTGCCACCTCAAGATCAGATCCACAGTTTGTCTAAAGAGGAGTGGATCGACAAACATATTGTACGACCGTATTTCTTAAAACGAAGCTACTTAGAGTTAGATCACCGAATAAAAACCCTTGAATTTGAATAGACACCGTCATTTGATTATTATAATGCCAAGAGTCAACAAGAAAAAAACGTCAGTCGTCCTTCAACAGTCAAAGGGTGTGGACTACTAGAGACACTTGGTGGTTTTGCCAGTTCAGCTCCTTAACAAAGGAATCGATCTACTACCAGTGGAAACTTCATCTACCAGGAGGTTACAGGTACTGTGGTCCAGGTACCAAATTTAAAGGAGAGATTAGCTCGTGGTGATCAGGGAATTAACAAGTTGGACGAAGCCTGTAAGGAACACGACATTGCATATTCCAAATATAGTGACAATCAACCACCGTAGACAGGCGGATCAACAGCTGGCCGATAAGGCATTGGAATAGGGTTAAATCATCAGACGCTCTTTAGACAGAACGAGCCGCAGCTTGGCCGTGACAACAGCTATGAATGCCAAGAAAAGCTGGGAGGTACAATGAAGAGAGCGACGCGTATGCACAAAGAAAAGGTCGCAAAGCGGCGAGGTAAAGGTTACTATTTAAGACCTTACAAAAAGGGAGAGGGATACTACTTAAAGCCGTACAAGCAGGGAAATGGATCACCTAAAGTCGTACATAAGAAAAAAAAAAAAAAGTTTGCGTTAAAACACTTACCGGATCGGGCTCTTACAAACTTTGACCTGGACAGATATGCACGTAGATTTAGAATACCACATTTTCGAGGTGTTTTTATGAGAGACGCCTTGCCACAGAATATTTGGAAGAAGGAAAATGCCATTGTTAATTTAGATTCAAACAGTGGGAGGGGCACTCACTGGGTGTGTTATAAAAAAGTTGATAATGTGGTGAAATACTTTGATAGTTTCGGAAACCTACAACCACCACCAGACCTTTTAAAGTATTTTCAGGGATGTAAAGTTTTGTACAACTACACTTCGCATCAGACTTTCGGCTCCAACATCAGCGGTCATTTATGTTTAGAGTTTTTGATGAATCAACTTTAGTATGTGTCTGACTTTTAGAGAGAGAGCAGCATTATGTTTTGTGTGAGTGGAAATAGTTCAGTGTTTGGCTGTAATATTTTTCCTGCAATAGACCTCTCTGAGGGTGATTGGGAAATTGGAATGGTAGACTTTACAACATACAACTCTATACCAAACGTTGAGAAGGGAGTCAATAATTTGTTCCATTATGGTGATAAAATTGTCGAAATACCGACTGGTTCTTATGAAATTGACGACATTACACAATTTATCGAACACAAAATCAACGATCCGAATTTAAAGATTAGACAACAACAATACGTTTAAAGTGGAAATTTACGGTGAAAAAATAATTGACTTCTCTCAGGAAGACAGCATAGGTTCACTGTTGGGCTATTCCAAATTGATTCTTGAACCATATAAATGGCACGTGTCGGACACACCAGTTGCCATTATTAAAGTGAATGTCATACGAGTCGAATGTAACCGTGGTTAGAGGTTCTTATCAAAACGGTACAGAAGGACACGTTATTCACGAGTTTTACCCTGCCGTACCTCCTGGGTTTAAAATTGTTGAAACGCCCCGTAACGTCATTTACTTGCCAGTAAGTGTCAAGAGGTTGGAAAACATAACAGTTAGACCTCTCCGATCAAGACAATCGTTTGATAAATCTGAGAGACGAAGTGGTCAACATTAGACTTCACTTGAAACGCAAATATGGGTCTGATTTTCAATAAATTAGATGGACACAGGCCAAAATCAATCAGTCGCCTGTTACGTTTGAAACGGTTAACATCAAAGAACAAGGAGTTTTTACAGTCTCTCGGTCTTCAATATGTTGTCCGTAAGTAGTAAAGCGCAATTTGATGACAGTGTGACAGAGTACGAGTACCGTACTCATGCACCTTTTACATCGACAACTTTTAATCCGGACGATGAGGTGCGTATTTCTATTCAAACAGCAGGATGGGTTTACATACCCTTGTGAGAGTTACTTACACGTGACTGGTAAAGTGACAAAATCTGATGGTCAGACACAGTATGATATGTTACATCTAGTCAACAATGCATGGCGTTTCTGATTAACGAGATTAGATATGAAATTGGCGGTGTAATTGTCGATCGATCTAAAAATGTCGGAATAACATCCACTATTAAGAATTTAGTAACCCTAACTCCAGACGATGAGAAGCGATTGATGAACGCTAGTTGGGTTGGAAAAGGATCATTGAATACGGTGAAGGAGTTTTCTTTTTGTATTCCCTTGAAATTGTTAATGGGGTTCTTTGAGGACTACAAACGAATCATTGTCAACCAAAGACAGGAATTGATTTTGCTCTTGTCTTCGAATGTTAAGAACGCCTTGTACAAGGAGGTTGCGGCCCACTGATTTTAAGTTGACGATTGATAAGATTTACTGGCGGGTTTCCCTACGTAAAAGTTTCTGATGATATGAAGTTGTCATTACTACGGGTGCTGGAACAGGATCGTGTATTGGAAATGCCTTTCAGGTCTTGGGAGCTGCACGAGTTTCCTGAACTTCCCACAAGTACGAGACAATCTTGGACCATCAAGACTTCTTCACAACTAGAAAAGCCACGTTACGTAATATTAGCCTTTCAAACGAGTAGGAAAAATGATTTAACCAAGGACGCTAGTATCTTTGCAAAGTGTTCACTGTCGGATGTAAAGCTCTTTCTAAACTCTCAGTACTACCCGTATGATAACATACGTGGTGATGACGCTCTGTTGTATGAAATGTACGCAAGGTTTCAATCTTCTTACTACGGGTCGAGTTCACCTAGTCCCATTATGAATCGTACAGCTTTTGATTCTTGTCCCGTTTTTGTAATCGACTGTTCCAAACAGTCTGAAAATCTTAAATCAGGACCTGTAGACGTCCGCCTTGAATTTGAATCTTCCACTGCTTTTCCAAAAGGTACAACAGCCTACTGTCTGATTATTCACGACGCCCTAGTCGAGTACAGTCCACTTACTGGAACTGTCAACAGAGTTCTCTAGTGTCGTACGCCTTATAAAAGGAAGCTCAGCACCCACTCGGTCTCAGTCGCTGCTCCACCACCACCATGGCATCATCATCATCATCTGCTGTTCCAGACACTGATGTCTCTATAGTAGAGTTTCCACTGGTTGACAAGAAAGGTGTACCTACTCTGGTAACGGTACCGGACAAACAGGATCTGACAGCTTTTCTCAGGGTAATGTACAATCTTAACTCGGATTTTACTAAATTTGTCACTGTCGGTCTTTTTAATGAATTTCTTTTTCAAGTGGGCATTTTGTTTCACAAGCAAGGCATGCGTAAATACGTTTTACTAAACAACGCACAGTTCTCAAAGTTGAAAGAAACGGAACCTTCAATTACCTATGCTCTGTGTCATAAGGATCAACAAAGAGATTCACTGAAGTGGACATTAAATACACTATCCGTAACATTTTCAACAAACCTTATGTAGAGCTTTTCGACAGAGATAATAACACCGCTATACTTTTCACTAAAGAGGAATGGTTGAATTTTGTTAGCTTATTGCCTTGCATTTCACGGTACATTGAACAGTTGACCTGTGTCGAGCCTTACCTGATTGAACACATTGATCGGGTTATGCGTAGTGATTCGGTCTATGTTCCCCACCACAGCAAGTGAACGGTTGGGACGCTGACCGTTTACATGACGAGATTGTTTGGTATAAGAAGACAAAGCCCACAGTAGGTTGATCATAAACATGTCAACACCGGCCTGTGGTGGACTTTCATGGGTTCAAAGACAATCGGAATAGATTTATCGTTAAAGAATTTGTCGTTGTGGGTCCTTTTGTAAATGTAAATATAGTTTTCAAGTCTCCTTATCCTGAAAGTAAGTTGAATAGTGCTGCTCGGAAAGCTAACAATTGGTGTGAGCGTAAGTTTCACAAAATACTTTGGGAGGAGGGATGTGTACCTTTTAACTTCAAACTAGTTCGTAGCTTACTAAAACCTTTTGATATAGTCTATACCAAAGGGTTGGAGAAAAAGTTGTTTCTTTCCAAATTTCACGGAAATGTTCAGGAACTCGACGAGTCTTGGACAGTTCCCGACATGTATACGTTTTTACCTTGTTGTTTACCCGCAACATGCTAGTGATGGCAAGTGCGCCCTTAGTAAGTGCTCAGTTTTACTACAAAAAGTTGGATAAAAATTGTTACTATCGTATCCCTAGCTCTGTGTGAATGTGTGTTCTATGGCTGGCCTAAACTCCATAAGTCCAGGGACATGAACTGTCGAGGTGAGGGCGGCCCCAAATTCAATAAAAAAGCCCGACTGTTCTCTAAGGCAGCCGTTAAAACGCATAAGTCCTGAGGCAGTCCTGCAGCTTGGGGCTGGGCTAATCCCCGTAAGACCTTGAGTCGCAGTCCGGGCCCTCGTACAGTTTGGATGTGTGTAACACTCTATGGCTGGCTTAAACTCTGTAAGTCCAGGGTGTGAGTAAGGGATATTTTTAGTAACAAGAAAAATAAAAAAAAAATAAAAAAATAAAAGCCCTTTGTAAGTTTGTGCGTCACATTGAAAGGCTTCTCCAAGTAAAGTGGCGGCTAGACTTATAGGGGATCCAAAAAAAAAAAAATAATAATAAAAAAACACAAAAATAATACTGGGAGGTAGCAATTTTGTTATGGAGTGGCTATCACCGTAGCTTGCGATGGTTGGGGCAAGTTACATTAGAGTAAGTGGGATTATGCCTACTGGGGACACCCACTATAATAAAAAACGCGCCTTTGCACAGAGTGCAATGACCCCTATACCCCTTGGGTGGTGTGGAAATTTGGGTCAAGACTTGTCAATGCACAGAGTGCAATGACAGGCATTGTCTTATAGTCATAGTCTTGTCTGGGAATGCAAGGACAAGCGTTATGACTCGTGCATAGGCCTTCGGGGAAGGAGGCACAATACTCCTAACAAGCCGTGACTCTCAAGGTCAACTGAGAGTATAAAAGGACTCGTATTTCCAATTTTCTTATCAGTCTATCATGGCATCTTTTGTCGAACGTTTCAACGCTGCTACTCCGATGAAATATATTACTGTCAAGGTTGGAGATTTGTCATCCAACATCCAGTATCCAGTCAAAAGTATTACACGCATAAATACGAAGTACGGTGATACTCTCGTTGCGATACTGTTTGATCCGCATTTGGAGGAGGACATCAAGGTGTTTCTACCTAGAAGATACGTCGATACTTTGCATGAGGGAGAATCAATACCGGACAACTTGGTACTGATCAAAGAAGTTGGATCCACGTCTGCTGTGTTATTGTTTCAGAAAGATGAAGCATTGCTGCAAGATGTTTAAGTGTTTCAAAACACCAGAAGATCGAGTACACGACTGCAGATACTGCAAAGCATTTTTAATGCAAGAAGAAAAAAGGAAAAGACGCTGCATCCCATTGATCTTCATACCGTGTATTTTGTTAGCAAGTTACATGGTCTACGAGATTTACTATAAACACCTAGAGTAAATCTCTATGGAAAGGTGGCAGGATGGCTACCAACGTAATGAGCGATGGATGGGGCTCATTACAAGGGTTTGTTTCTCCGTACCACAGGGGTATATGGTCTAGACCTGTGGGAGCCTCTTTGTTTACCCTTAAAAATCAAAAGAGTGACCTCTGAGCTGGTAGAGGAGGTTGACGTTCCTTCAGAGGCTTTGTACTAACAGTCTACCGACCATAAAGGTGAGTATCTTTGCATGCTTTACGTAATATGTTTGTGCATGCTGAAGTAGTTACGCAGAATAATGCATTTTATATAGTATAACAAGGCTAATAGTGTATTTTATATAGTACAAAAAGGGAATTTGAAGTGAAATGTGAGGTTAGGAAAAGTAAAGTTAGAAAATTTGGCGGGAAACATGGGCGCCGCCATCTTGGATCCGGCAAGTGTGCAAATAACTGTAATTATACATTCACCCTCTTGTTGAATTTAAAATTTGTTTTCTACTAACTGTCTTTTGTAAATTATTTTTAAACTCAACTTCTTTTAGCAAAGAACATCTGTCTCTTCCTTTCCTAAATTTTTGTTTTACAAAATTATTTTGACGAATGAAGTGATAAATAGAGCCCACATGTCTGTACGGTTATCCATTCCTTTCCATTCCCTTGTAGAGGTCACTATACCGTATTGCATCTTGTTCTTTGTGCATGCATTAAACACTAACCTTTGGTGTAGTAGTATTTATTTCTTCTTAGATCTTTTCTAAAATAACATTCTTTTATTCAAGCAGAGTTTTATTATTAAATATGTTTTTTCAGGATATTTTACAAAAGTGTATATCTAAGTATAGAAAATTTATTTAACAAAAGTTGTTTTAGTAAATAAGACATTGATGGTATCTGTGGAAATTTAACTCACATGAATTGAGAATTTTTCCCGTCCTCAAAAACTTTTTAAAACACCTTGAGTTAAATAAATTAGTTTATTTTGATATATACCTTTTATTATATATTAATAAAAATGTATTTTTCAGGAGCACAGTTTTATTATTAATTTTGTTCATTTTCTCTTTCGTATTAATCAAATTGAACAAAATCGAAGAAGGCAGCAAGAAAACTTTATTATCTAATGAACGGAGAATTCAAGAAGCATTGGCATTAAGAAGAAAGAACCACCCATCTTAGTAAAAAAAATTTACTTTTAAGAACTTCTTTTTTATTTTTAATTTGTAACAAAAACTAAATTATTTGTATTTAACAAAACATTTTAAATAAAACTTTTAATATATTTAAAAATTATTTTTTAAATGTGGTTGTTACAAATATTTATATTTAATTAATAAAAAAAATTGCAAATAATATTTTTAATATTTATTATTCAAAATTTAATTTTTATTATTTATAATTTTGATTATAAATGATAAAAAAGAATTTAGAAATACATGTTAAATTTTAAATAAACTTTTAATATATTTAAAAATTATTTTTAAATGTCAAAATCAAAGTCAATCAAAATTAAATCAAAATTAATCAAAGCCCATTAAAAATCAATCAAAATCAATCAAAATCAAATCAAAGCTCATTAAAAATCAATCAAAATCAATCAAAAATCAATCAAAGCCCATTAAAAATCAATCAAAATCAATCAAAATCAAATCAAAGCTCATTAAAAATCAATCAAAATCAATCAAAATCAATCAAAGCCCATTAAAAATCAATCAAAATCAATCAAAATCAATTAAAATCAAATCAAAGCTCATTAAAAATCAATCAAAATCAATCAAAATCAAATCAAAGTCCCCCCACCCCCGACCTGCTCATGGGACGAAAACTCCTCATGGGACGGCGTGAACTTCCCACTTACCCTCTACTGTTGGTGACTCATTAAGGAAACAGCCGCGAGCGCCGGGGGGAGGAAAGGACCGACACAGGTAGCTGGCGGGTCCGTGCGCCACCCTACCGTATACAGACTGTAATAAAGTAACATCTCGTCCCGACGAAAGTTTGACAAGGGTTAAGGAACGCAACTCAGGTAAACGAAGGTCCTTTGTGTCTTTGCGATTATGAGGTTGGATCTCAACTTAGAGGGGGTAAAAAGAAAGAAGGCCTACGTGAAGATGGACGATCGCATTCAGAGAGCTACAGAAGACTTGGAAAAAGCGGGAGACTTAGACAAATTTTTAAGGAATGTTTCATATTTCGTGCAAATGAAATAACATAAACATTGCGGTGCAAAACGTGGCCATGTTGTATTTTCCCTGCTTCATTTTTAGGAAAGACACTTCCTAGGTTTGATTAATGTCAATAATTTTACTATGTGTGTAGCTTATATGTTGTAGTGTAATTTTTTTCCTTTTAAGAAAGATGATTTTTTTCCAGTTTGTTGAAATTACGTTTTTACTACATTATTTATGTGTTACTCAACTAAATATCAAGTTTTTATGTTTTGTCATGATGATGTTCTAAAGATTGGAAATAGTATGTTGTAAATATATTATACTTAGGATTTTCACCCTTTTACCAAATTAATTGAAAAGGTATACAGGTTTCATAGATTTTTGTGATGTAGTGTTACATTTTTTTTTTTTTTGTAATTTTCAGTATAACATTAAAAAATTGCTTCATTTATGTTCTTACTATGTTAATTAACTGGTTGCCAATGTGTTTTATTAAATAAAAACAACATATTTTGAAACAGAAATGACTGGTGTTCAACTTTTTTTACTTTTATTCCACATGTAGAACTTAAGATTTAAGCTGTGACGATAAATTGAAATTTTCCAATTTCAAAGATGAATTTCAGTGATTTAATAACCATTTTAACAATATACTGAATAACATTTTGAAATAATTTAATAAATTTAGCAAATTTAAAAGCATCATATCTAGTTTTGATTTTAAAAGTTTATAAAATTATTAATTGTTTACCCAATTTAAATTGTTTCTTAATAAACTATGTATATTTTATATTTTTCATTTCTTGATATCGATATTTATGGTTTTTTATGAAATCAAACAGTTACTATTTTTTTCAAATTTAACTTTAAACCATGCAAGTTTTATTAAAGTAGTTGAAATTAGTAGTTATTTTCTGAGAGTTTGAGACCCACTTTTTTTTGGTCACGTGACCGGATCAAGATGGCGGCGCAGTGGTGCCAACCCCCCACCCCCTCCCCCACAAAATTTCCCTCATTTCCCTCACATTTCCCTCACATTTCCCTCATTTCCCACATTTCCCACACATTAACCACATTTCCCACACATTACCCACATTTCCCACACATTACCCACACATTACCCGCCAAATTCCCACGTTATACTATATAAAATTCACTCCTAACCTAACTTTTTCCACGTTACACTATATAAAATGCACTTTTTTTGTCCAATATGACGTCATGAAATACAAAAGATGGCGACCGGATCCAATATGGCGTCCTTCCCCGCCCGCGCCAACCCACACCCCGTGGGAAAATTCCCTCCCCAAAATTCCCTCATCCAATATGGCGCCTTTATACTATATAAAATTAACATCATATACAATATAACAAATGTCGACCGTAGCGCCCCTGGCGGCAACGTAGCGCCCCTGGCGGCAACGCGACCGCAGCGCCCCTGGTGGCAATACCTAGCGACCGTAGTGCCCCTGGCGGCAATGCCGACCGATCGCAGCGCCCCTGGTGGCAATGCCGACCGCAGCGCCCCTGGCGGCAACGCAGCGCCCCTGGTGGCAACGTCGGGTGACGCATGCGCATCCAAACGCTTTGCCCCCCGATTGGTCGCCCTCTCCGCATCCAAACGCAGCCCACTGATTGGTGGACATCCCTATTTAACCAATCAACACAATCAATCTTTCTCACTTCTGCTCTTGCGCTCGCGCCGATCAGACGTACCCTCACTGTGCTCTTACTCGATATCAGTAATTATTCTTGTAACTTATATCTTAATTTTCGTTCTTTGTTCAGTATATCAAAAGTAATAATCAATACATCGTGCCCTTTGCTTCTTGTACTTCAATTGAATAATTAACTTTCAATCAATTTAAATTCAATCCCATCCTATCCATGGAATCCTACGCCATTAACGATAACCTAGTCACCATTTCCCGCCGCTTCGACACTTCCGATCCCGATCTCCTTAACGTACTTTCCGATCACAAAAACATAATCATGGACGAAATAAACAAACACCTAAACAGGCTCGGGGGAGTAAAATGGTACATCGCAGTCCAAATTCAATTTTCCAAAACAATAAATAACGAAGAAATCACCACAACACCCTTCTTTCACGGTAAAACCCGCCCTTCGCTACCTTCCGATTCCCTAGATATGCAGTATTCCGAGGCTACAGACAAAATCTTAGAAAGCGTGGCTAAGTGGGTAAGTCAAGGAAGCGGGTGGGTAATAGAAAATGTTTTACGATTAGACCTGTTCATTGCAAAATTTCAACCTTTGTACGCTTCATCTTACATACCCACCCCCAAAAAAATTGCCAACCCCAAACAAGGAATAATCAATGTTAAAAATGACGACAATAAATGCTTCCTGTACTCTGTTCTTTCTCAATTATATCCCGATAAAAATAGACGCGTAAGCTATTTCAAAAAACTTGAAAATAAAGTAAACATGTCTGGGATTAGCTACCCCGTCAAAATTACAGATCTTGATAAATTCGAAAAACTAAACCCCGCTTTATCTGTCAACTTATTCGGCTTTGAAAAAGATGAAATTCACCCCCTTCGTATAACAAAAGAAAAATTCAGACTTCACCACATCAACTTGTTACTGTTGACTACCGACACGACCACTCACTACTGCCTGATCACTAACTTATCCCGACTGCTATCTCACTTGACTAATTGCTCAAATGCATCATACTACTGTGCATTTGACTACCGACCGATGATGAAAAATACATGTCTTTTACAAACTATACACTAACTCACAAAGTCCCCTTCACTATTTACTGTGACTTTGAATCCTTTGTTGTACCTATCCCCACTACAATTAACGACCCATCCACGTCACACACGACAAACACTGCCCATCACGTCCCCTCTGGCTTTTGCTACATAATCATTGACAGTAACGGTAAACCCATAAAGCAACCAAAAGTCTATAGCGGCCCCAACGTTGTAGAAACGTTCCTAAATTGTTTGATTGTAGAGTCTGAGGAACTCTTACCAATTATTAAAAAGAATACCCCTATCAAAATGACCCCTCAAGACAAAATTATCTTTCAAAACGCTACCACCTGCCACCTTTGTAAAAAACCGTTAGACGGTGACAAAGTGGCCAACCACAATCATTTAACGGGTGAGTTCCTAGGACCCGCCCACAATTCTTGCAATCTAAATTACAAAGTTCCCGATCATATCCCAGTCTTTTTCCATAACCTCAGAGGTTATGATTGCCACCACCTGATCCAAGGGTTAGGTAAATTCAAAGAAGAAAAACTGTCATGTATCGCTACAATCAGTGAGCGGTACATTTCAGTCACCCTTGGGTCACTACGATTTTTGGATTCCTTACAGTTCCTAAACGCTTCTTTGGACACACTCGTGTCCAACCTTGTTACTGATGGGGCTTCCAAATTCCAAATTTTAGGGCAGTGTATGACCAATACTGAACTACTTCTACGCAAAGGTGTCTTTCCCTATTCTTACATGACGGACGAATCTAAATTCAATGATACCGAACTTCCTCCCAAGGAGGCGTTCTACAACGACTTGACTCAAACACACATATCCGACGATGACTACACACACGCACAAGCTGTATGGACTGCCTTTGGTATGACAACCTTGAAAGAGTACCATGACCTCTACCTACTTACAGACGTACTATTACTTGCAGACGTTTTTGAAAACTTTAGGACGACCAGTATGACGTACTACGGCATTGACCCCGTGTAACGTCTACTCTGCCCCTGGACTGGCATGGAATTCCATGCTAAAGATGACCGACGTCATCTTTAGCATGGAATTACTTACAGACATTGACCACCACCTCTTCGTTGAGTCTGGGATCCGGGGCGGTGTCTCCATGATACCTAACCGGTACGCCCAGGCTAACAACCCCTACCTACCCAACTTTGACTCGTCGAAACCAACTAATTACTTACTCTACCTAGACTGCAACAACCTGTACGGAACCAGTATGTCCGATAGACTCCCAGAGTCTGATTTTAAATGGATCGACCCACAAGCCACTGACTTTACAAAAGTACCCGACGACTCCGACATTGGTTACATCTTAGAAGTGGACCTGCACTACCCTGACCACTTACACGACTTACATTCCGACTTTCCACTGGCCCCCGAACGTAAAGTAGTGACAGACGATATGCTTTCCCCATACTGTAAGGACCCTACTTGACGAACTAAACTATAAACCCGCCAAGACCGAAAAACTACTAACTACTCTATGTGACAAAACCAAATACGTTGTACACTACAGGACTCTAAAACTATACCTACAACTGGGACTTATACTGACTAACATCCACAGAGTTCTAAGTTTTAAACAGTCTGCCTGGTTAGCCCCATTTATTAATTTTAATACAGAGAAAAGAAAAGAAGCGAAAAATAACTTTGAAAAAGATTTTTTTTAAATTAATGAACAACGCTACATATGGGAAATCCTTGGAAAATGTTAGGTCGCGTATTGATTTTAAATTGGTCACTAACGAAAAGCAATTGGTCAAATGGACAGCTAGTCCCAGACTTAAAACATTCTTCGCATACAACAAAGACATCGCGGGATTGGCATTGAAAAAACAAACAATCTTTTTAAACAGACCCATTTATGTCGGGTTCTCAGTATTGGAAATCTCAAAATTCATCATGTACAACTTTCACTATAATTGGACAATAGCAAAGTACGGGAAGAATATAAAGCTTTGCATGACCGATACCGATTCATTATTTTACAATGTTTACACACCAGACGTTTACGCTGACATTAAAAACGAACTTCATCTTTTCGATACATCAGACTACCCACCCAGCCACCCGTGTTACAGCATTTCAAATAAAAAAGCGTTAGGTAAATTCAAGGATGAAATGAATTCTAATCCGGCTAGGGAAATCATTGGTTTAAGGGCAAAGTGCTATTCCGTTTTAAATTTCGATATGGAGGAAAAGAAGGTAGCGAAGGGCGTCCCCCGAGTCGCTATAAAAAAACAACTAAAACATGACCAATACAAACAATGTCTTTTTCACCACATCCCAAAAACAACATCCGCGTTAACATTAGAAGTGAAAAACACAACATATACACCCAGAACATCTCAAAATTATCACTTTCCCCATTCGACGACAAGCGGTACATTTTAGAAAACGGCATCGACACAGTAGCATACGGACATCACATCATCAACAAAAAACGAGCTGTAGAACATGATCACGATTACATTAACAAAAAACCAAAACTCACTCATAAACGTTGAAACAGAAAAACAATAATATATATACACTTCAAACATAACAATTAAAAAAGACAGAACGTCCTTCCAGAACCCTTACCTCCTTCCTTTCTCACATCCCGTTCTTATTGTGTCAATTGCATACTTATTTATTTATCTATTTACATTCCAACGGTTACACCATTTTGTTAAAACATATGACACCAACTCCACTTCATCGGAACTTTGTTAAACTCTTCTAATAACCCATGGTTACTAACATGTCCGTAGAAACCCAATTTACAGCATTGGATGGGCTCGACCCAACCGTAGTGCAATGTAAAAACCTCAGGTCAACCTTCCTCTTGATTACGGCAACTCCTACGCCAGGTAAGTAATGGTAAGGTAGTTTTGAATAAACTCTTTTTTCATCAACATTTTAAAAACATCTCATAAAGTAAAAGTTTGTAAACGTAAACATTCCTAAACACTTCATCACCGTTATCGTATTCAGCCTTATCAATAATGGCGCCAATTCCAACGGAAGCATTATCACTAATTGCGCCAATTCCAACGGAACCATTATCGTAAAAATTTATCGACAAGTACAAATCAAACTAATAGCTCTAAAATATGCACCATATTGAATATCTTCCTTGAATATATGTTCTTCTGAAAAAATGATGTAAACATATGTGTCAAAAAATAATACTAGCGTTTATTCAACTAATGGTGCCTGTACCTTTCGGGCAACTGTATGAATGCGGCTCTGGGGCCTGAAAACCCGTATCCAAAAGCGAATGTGGCTCTGGGGCCTGAAAACCCGTATCCAAAAGCGAATGTGGCTCTGGGGCCTGAAAACCCGTATCCAAAAGTGAATGTGTGTTGCTCGTTAGGTAAGGCTTTATAATTGACAGGGAGGCAGTAAACTTTATTTGTATGGTCGACTGCCACCGTATAGAGCGAGGTTGGGGCTCTATACACCAAGAAAAAACAAATAAATTGTTAAACTTACCTTGAAACACTTCATTCTTCCACTATGAGTGTAAGAGAGCAGATAGCAAGGGAGCTACATGCCCCAGCTAGAAAGAAATTCCCTTCTAGACCTGTAGAAGTAAAGGGAATACAAGACTTGTTCCAAGCTGACTTGGTCGAAATGATACCTTATTCTAAACAAAATCAAGGGTACAAGTACATCTTAACAATAATAAATTGTTTTAGCAAATACGCCTTTGCCGTTCCATTAAAAGATAAGACTGGCCCAGAAATCGTTAAAGCCATAACACCCGTATTAGAGTCCAATAAAATGAAACACTTACAAACAGATGCGGGTAAAGAATTCTACAACGTAGGATTCACAAAGCTAATGAAAAAACATGGTATAAACCATTACTCGAGCTACAGTGATAAGAAGGCGTCCATCGTAGAGCGGTTTAACCGTAGCCTCAAATCATTAATGTGGCGAAAGTTCACGGAGCAAGGTAAGTATCAATGGGTCAAAATACTACCTTCTTTGTTGGAAGAATATAACACAAGAAAACATAGAACTATTGGTATGGCTCCAAGTCATGTGAACAAAAGAAATGAAAACATAGTCAGGAAAAACATTAATAAAAATAGACAAAAGTACAAGAAAGTGGATAAAAAGGTCCGCTTTAAAGTAGGTGACAAGGTGAGAATAAGTAAGTATAAAAAGGTGTTTGACAAAGGATACCTACCGAACTGGACTAACGAGATATTTACTGTGTACAAAGTCCAAACTACTATTCCTACAACCTACCTCCTCAAAGACCATACCGGTGACGTCATCAAAGGAAGTTTCTACGAAAAAGAGCTACAAAAAACCAAAACAGATGATGTATACCTTATTGAAAAAGTCCTTAGAAAAAAAGGAAACAAAGTATTAGTTAAATGGGCAGGGTACGACGGTAAACACAATACATGGGTGAACAAGAAAGATTTGGTATAAATAGAGGTTTCCCTTTCACTCCCATCCATAACCCAACAATGCGTGTTATTGAACAGGACACAAAGCTACCTGTCGAAAACTTTGACATGTACACTATACGTACAGGTAGTGGCATTAAACACGGTCCATTATTACCATCCACTATAAGGTGCATAGTGGCCGGACCTAGTAATTGTGGTAAAACAAATGTCGTTTTCAACATGCTGTTCGATCCAAACGGATTAAGGTTTTGAAAATGTTTACATTTTCTCAAAGTCCCTACATCAACCCAAGTATCAATTCTTAAAAAGTGTTTTACCCAAAGAAATTGGATATTTTATATTCGATGAAAACAGTAAAGTCTTACCACCCAAGGAAGCTAAAATTAACTCCATCATGATTTTTGACGACATTGCGTCTGAAAAACACGATAATATACGCAACTACTTTACCATGGGTCGACATAACAACATTGATTGCTTCTACATAGGGCAAACCTACAGCAGAATACCCAAACAACTAGTAAGGGACAATACGAACTTGATTGTTTTATTCAAACAGGATGAAACAAATCTCAAACATGTGTACAATGACCATGTAAACACAGACATGACGTTTGAAAAGTTTAAAGAAATGTGCGCTTTAGCGTGGAAAGACAGGTACAGTTTTATCTGTATTAGTATGGACTGTGAATTAGATAAGGGGAGATACAGAGTTGGCTTTGACAAGTTTCTAGCCTCGTAATATAAATACGACCTACTTTGATGTCCAACAACAGTTCGCGACAAGTCCCTGTGTGATCCACACCTAGGACGAGCTTTACAAACATGCCACGAAACAATAAACACCAATCTCTTACGAGAAGAATTATACAGCTACAAGACGCTGTCCGTCGCAAGTATCGTGCTTTCAAGTTGGGTAACATGTATACCGAACAAACATTAGAAAAACAGTACAAACCGATTTTAACTGAACTTAGAAACAGAACGGATATAAAAGACGAACCAAAGGAGGAGCCTATGGAACTCAGTGCGGACGAGCAGGATGACTTTAAGCCAGAATACATGTCAACACCTAGAGGACCGTCATTTATCCAAGATACACAAGTGTTTGAAACATCGTCTCCCCCTCCACCCTCGGTTAGTCAATTGATACAAAGCCCCGCAAAGTTTCACGAGGCCTCACAGTACGTCTTAGAGACATTCAACGCACCTATTACACAGAGATACATGCTGAAGCTCTTAAAAGACGAAGCTGGTGTTAAGAATAAAATGGACAACATATACGGGCCACATATAGACGATGATAAACTAATGGTGGGTAATCAACCGCTTACATTCGACAACGAAGGAAACATTCACTTAGGCAATGTACAATACAGAGGGACCGAAGGCCTTTACGAACTATTATTTAAAAGGCAACCCGATGAAAAGTTATACACGCAAGATGATTTGGACGCTTATAAAGATATGCTGATAAAAACAAATGCGCATAAAAAAGGGTATCTACCTCATAATCACATTAACCGACCGACAAAGTCCATAAAATATAAAAACATAATTTCTGCGTTATTCCCCAAACAAATGTACGGTAAAGGGCTAAAAGACTTTGGATCACGTGACATTTCCTATTGGGACGATCCAAACGAATTATGTGACAGATTAAAACTAATCATGGATTCGACAGAGGCTGGAAATGGTAACCATAGCAACGAAATCCAAAACATAATCGAGGAATTAAAAGAAGCTAAAGTCATATCAGGAGCTGGTAATAGTCGTTACAAAGCATTAATCGGTTTATGATTTAGTTTCATTACATTCTGAAAATTAATTAGGGAGGAATGTACAGTTGGCAATATTTGTGATAGCAGTTGACCTTGGAGGCTAATGTTAATTGCTAAATCAGCTCCACGTGCATATCAAACAACAATATATGCATTTCCCTAGAGATAGTGATATCAAACAGCAATTTATGCATTTCCTCTATAATCTGTCCGTCTGTTAGTAAACAAAAGAATTATTGAGTTATCACGTACGTGTGATTATGGATACGTCACGTACACAGACAATCATTGTAATTAAACGGAAGAGACAAATACACTTATAAATACATACCTATGTATAAAAGAGTATGTCTATAGGTATATATATATAAACAGACACTGTTTATTGTCATCAGTTAGATTATGTCTGTGGACAAGTTTGGTCGTGTCTTGCCCTCTGAGGGTAATGTAAGTGGCAAAGGACCACCAGGCGAAGGTTTTAAACTAACACCTGAAGGGAACTATGATATTGAAAATAAACGAATGGTTAACGTCGGTGTTCCCGTGGCAGACAACGACGCTGTTACGAGAACATACTTTGAGGCTAACACGATGCCAAACCTTCGAAACAGCTATTCTGCACGTAACAAAAGAATAGAAAATTTAGCATCACCAAAGGAGCTCGGAGATGCCGTGAATTTGAGAACTATAGGTGAACAATGTGTACTGTACCAACAAAAAACAGTCAACGTAGGAGATAGGCTTATAACAAGGGTAAAGGATCCTATGGGCCCAAACCATGCGGCGACTAAACGTTATGTAGATGCTGCCATCCCTGCTAAAACTAGTAGTTATTGGAGTTTTGAAAAGCGACGTTTAGTTTCTGTAGCCGACCCACGTGATAATCAAGATGCTGTAACCAAGTCATATCTACTGGCAAACTGTCCAAAGAAACGCAAGTACGACTGGGACTTTGATAATATGGGAATTAAATCTGTTAGAGATGCGAAAGAAATGGATGAGGCCGTAAACTTAAAAGTGTTACCCGAAACAAAATCAAATATTTTGGAGATATTGAGTCAACAAACAACAACGATAGGTACAGTGCTGACATCACTTAAAGAGACGATTAATGCACTGGAGGGGCGGATTCATGAAAACAGCGTTAAATCAGAAAGACAACTCAGAAAGTTTGGTCAGGTACTTTTCTCCCATATTCATGGCGCTAAAGGGCGGAGTACAGAAACACTGACCGCCGATAACTACGTAAACTGGGCTGAAGTTTTCGATGAGCAAGCTGAGGGGTAATATAAAGAGAAATATAGCTAGGTCCCTTCATTCCTTAACCATCCTTCGTATGGGACACATCTAATGAAGAAGAAAACGTCACGCTGTGGAAAGGGACTCGTATCTAGTGCACTCAAAGGAATTGGACATTTAGCTGGAACAGCCTTAAACAGGGGTATAGATCTACTACCAGTGGAACTTCACCTGCCAGGATACAGGTACTGCGGGGGTGGCACCAAGTTAAAGGAGAGGTTAGCTCGTGGAGATCAGGGGATAAACGGCTTGGACGAAGCTTGTAAGATCCACGATATAGCCTACTCAAAGTATTCAGACACTGCGCAGAGAGCACAAGCCGATAAAGACTTGGCTGAAAGAGCTTGGCAAAGGTTTAAAGCGTCTGATTCATCCGTTGGAGAGAAAGCCGCAGCTTGGGTAGTTACAACAGCCATGAAGGCGAAGGCCAAGTTGGGTGGAGGTAGACGTAGGGGTGGTGGCGGTGTGGTTAAACGTAAAAAGACAGTAAAGCGAAACCAACGTGGAAAAGGGCTTTATCTAAGACCCTGGGTAGGCCGAGGTGTTAAGAATGCACCTAAGAACAAGAAGAAATGCACTTGTAAGAAGAAAAAAAAAACTTCAAATTAGTCTACGTTCCCGGACATGCCCTATCAAACCACGAACTCGTTAACTACGCTAAAAAGTTAAACATTCCACACTTTCGAGGTGTCTACATGAGGGACACACTTCCGAATAAACCTAGAGTGAACGAAAGCGCAATTATTAATTTGGACAGTATACAGGGGGAAGGTACACATTGGGTTTGTTATAAAAAGTTAGGTAACGAGGTGTTGTACTATGATAGTTTCGGTAACTTGCGTCCTCCTATGGAACTAATCATATATTGGGGCCCCAGTGTTAATATAAAGTATAATAACGAAAGGCAACAGGATTTTGACTCAGTACTCTGTGGGCACCTGTGCTTAGAGTTCCTCGTTGATAATGTTTTGCCTTAGCGGACAGAGTTCAACGTTAAGTTGTGAGATATTCCCTTCAATCGATTTATCGATAGGTGATTGGGAGATTGGCTTGATCGACCTCACAACGTACAATTCAATACCGAACATAGAAAAAGATGTGAACGATACATTCCACTACGGGGAGACTGTAATAAAAATTCCGACCGGCTCCTACGAGATTAGCGATTTAGAGAATTACATTAACAGTAACATAAAAGCTGGTGTAAGATTCAGTTTAAAACCAAACAATAGTACTTTGAAAGTTGAAATTACCTGTAGTGAACCCATTCACTTTGAAACGGTAAACAGCCTTGCTACCTTGCTCGGCTTTAATAAAACTGTATACGAAGCTAATAAAACTCACATGTCCGAGAATGAGGTTAACATTAACTCAGTAAATGTCGTTCGAGTCACATGTAACGTGGTAAGAGGCTCGTACCAGAACGGTCAGGAGAGCCATATAATACACGAATTTTATCCGTCAGTTCCACCTGGCTACAAAATAATTGAAACACCTCATAACGTGATATATTTACCCGTGAGTGTTCAAGCTTTGAACTACATTACTTGTGAGCTGAGGGATCAACAGGGGAAGTTGATAAACTTTAGGAACGAAACAATATCGTTACGTCTACACTTAAGGCGAAGCAATGGGATTAGTATTTAGGGAAACAACCGTGTTGAAACAGGTCATTAGACCTAAAACACCCAAGGTGTTAACATCACGCAATACAAAGCTTTTAAGATCCTTAGGATTTAAAATAAAAGTAAAGAATGTTAGAAAATGAGGGTGGGGTCGAATACAGTGATATTATCACTGGCTGCGAGTATCACACACACAAACCATACGTCTCTTCAACATTTAAAAACAATGATGAAATACGTATTACAATCAGTCAACAGGACATCATTACTGCTCCGTTTGAAAGTTCTCTGCATATTTCTGGTAAGATTACGGCTAAAAAGGTTGGTGGTGTAGCCGCAGACGTGTCTTTGGTTAATAACGCTATGGCGTACTTGTTTGAAGATATTAGATACGAAATTTCCGGTATAACAGTGGACCGTACTAAAAACTCGGGTGTTGTATCAACTATGAAAAGCTTACTGTCACTTAGACAGAATGAAACGAACGCGATGAAAAATGCTTGTTGGTTCGGACCAGGGTCATCGGAAAATACAAAGGAGTTCACTTTCTCCGTTCCGTTAAGATTGCTCTTTGGTTTCATGGAGGATTACAAGAAAATTATTGTAAATATAAAACAAGAATTGATTCTGTTGCGGTCAGCAAACGACAATGATGCGATGTTATCAGAGGATGCACTATCACACAGCCTAGAGATAACTGATTTATACTGGCGTGTACCACACTTGACTGTTTCCGATAGTTACAAAGAAAAACTTTTGAGGCTCGTTAATAAAGACACGCCGATTCATCTTCCCTTTAGGTCGTGGGAGTGTCACGAATATCCCACGCTCCCACAAACAAAGAGACATAATTGGACTGTAAAAACATCATCACAGATAGAGAAACCCCGCTATGTGATACTAGCGTTTCAAACTGATAGGAAAAATAATATAAAAATGAACATGTCAGGTTTTGACCATTGTGATTTAATGGATATCAAGTTGTACCTCAATTCAAGTTACTATCCGTACGACAACGTCCGAGGTGACTGGAGTTTATTCTACGACATGTACGCCAAATTTCAGTCTTCATACTACGGTGTTTCCAATTCACCTATCATGGACTTGGATACTTTTAAATCGAAATGTCCGATCTTTGTAATTGATTGCTCTAAGCAGAACGATTCAATCAAGTCTGGACCTGTCGATGTACGCATCGAATTTGAAATTAAAAATAATGTACCGGAAAAGACTACAGCTTACTGCTTAATACTTCACGATGTACATTTAATGTACAATCTTTTAACAAATACAGTAAGAACGGTTATGTAATAAAAGGGGGTGGGGGTAGGTGAAGGGAGGGGGGGATAGTATTTAGTAATCAAACTAGATCGGTTTATTCAGTTGAGAGGATGGAGTCGCTAGGTGAGTATCTCATGCAACGTAAGCCAATCGATTTGTGGAAGCAGGACTTGACAGCTTTTCTAAAGGTTATGTACAACATAACCTCTGATTTCACCAATGTTGTCACGGTGGGTCTGTTTGATGAGTTTCACTTTCAAGTGGGTGTCTTGTTTCATAAGCAAGGCATGCGGAAATACGTTTTACTAAACAACGAACAATTCACAAAGTTGAAGGAATTGGAACCTTCAATTACTCATGATCTTTGTAACAAAGGTGGTCTTCAAAGGAGATTCATTGATGAGGACATTAAATGCACTATCCGTAACATATACCAAAAGCCCCATGTAGATCTATGCGATAAATTTAATGAAACATCTGTTCTTTTCACTAAAGGTGAATGGTTGACCTTTGTCAGCTTATTACCGTGCATTTCACGGTACGTAGAGCAGTTATCCTGTGTAGAGCCTTACCTAATTGGTCACATTGATCGGGTCATGCTTAGTGATTCTGTCTATGTGCCCCCACCACCGGAGGTAAACGGTTGGGACGCGGACCGCTTGCAGGACGAGGTTGTTTGGTATAAAAAGACAAGGTTCACTGTAGGTCGATCTGGTGCTAATTTTAAAGTAAAGGGGGGAAGTTTAGAAAACGGGGGTGGTGGAGGGGAGGGGGGTATGGTTAGTGGTTGATAAAAATATCTTATTCAGTTGAGAGGATGGAGCCGCTAGGTGAGTATCTCACGCTGCCTAGGCTCGTGGAGCCAATCGACATGTTAAATGGAATTTTTCTAAAACGGGTCTTCTTTCTGAATGAAAACTTTTCGAAATCACTTACTGTTGGAATTTTTAAGAATCGGGACTATAGTCTTGGGGTAATGTTCAAAGGACGACACGACTACGTGTTCTGGTCGTTTGGTGTATTTAACCAATTTAGTGCAAATTTCAATAACATTTCTAAAGCCTTAACAGATAATAAAAAGATTTATTTGGAGATTGATGAAAAGGAGGTTATTAAAGTTTTATCGGTCTTTGGGGTACCGCATGTCTTCCTTGGCAATACTTTAACGCTTGGTGCGAGCGAACAAGCCCAGTCTTCTACCGACCACCCAGGTAGCACCTTGGCACTTAACGTGGGTGAGTGGGCACAGTTTCTATCCAACCTTCCGTTAATACAGTTGGAATTGCGGGAGTTGTTTTATGAGGAAGACCTTATAAAACAATATCTCTGTGGAGGATTCCAAAGTCCATCTCCACACATTTTCAATAGATTAACTTGTGAAATTAATAGAGTCAATGGCTGCGGTAGTTGAGTTTCATGCCTTTACTGATAATAATAACCGTTTTATAGTTAAAGAATTGGCAATAGTAAGCGAACATTTTCAAATACAGATTGTTTTCAAGCCGCCTTATTGCAAGTGTGCACTCGATGGGAAACAACAAAGGACGGCCAGATGGCTGATCCGACACTTGCATGGGATAAAATGGGAAGAGGGTAGCGTAGACTACGACGAAAGTTTAGTTCGTACGCTATGTACACCCTTTACCAAAATTTATACTAAAGGGTTGGAAAAGGTCAAGTTTTTAAGGGAGTTCCATCCTGACGTGATTGAACTACCTAAGGGTTGTTCGGAGGATACTTGTTCATCCACTTGTATATTACCTGTACACGCCAACTGTAACTTTAAGTGTGCCTTTAAAACAGCACACCAAGAGTATAAAAGGCTGTCTGAACTGTAATCTAGTCATTATGTCTCTAACCATCATGGAGGACACATGGACTATGCTGTCAAAGGAGCCAAAGGCTCCAGTTGGTGTTATGACCGACAGCTTTATTATGAAATTTGACAGGTACGTTAAATGGGACCTACTGTCAGCCCACTATGATTTTTCACTAGATATGTTGAGAATTTACCAACACAGGGTGAACTGGGGTTTGCTTTTAAAAAGGACAAAGTTTACCGAAGATATACTGAGAGAGATGTCACCGAACTTTGATATCGATTGTTGGGGAATTATAAGTAGATACCAGTCTTTGTCGGAACAATTTATCGAGGAGTTTTCAGACAAAGTGGTCTGGGATGATATTATACTGTATCAGAACGTAAGTGGAGCTTTTTTTTATAAAACACTATAGAAGGGTGTGTGAAGTAGATGAGTGAACTTACGTCCTATGGCTGGCCTAAACTCCGTAAGACCAGGACATGAACTGTCGAGGTGAGGGCGGCCCAAAGTAAATAAAAAAATCGCCCGACTGTCCTCTAAGGCAGCCGTAAAACGCATAAGTCCTGAGGCAGTCCTGCAGCTTGAGGCTGGATTAATCCCCGTAAGACCTCGAGTCGCAGTCCGGGCCCTCGTACAGTGTGGTTGAATGGTTGGCTTAGAACCCATAAGTCCAAGGTGTTTATGAATTATGCTTCACCTAAAATAATAAAATATAAAAATATAAAAGTATAAAATACAAAAAAAAAAATATAAAAAGTAAATAACTAAATAATACTGGGAGGTAGCATTTTTGTTATGGAGTGGCTATCACCGTAACTTGCGATGGTTGGGGCAAGTTACATTAAACTACCCGTGGGGGTTACCAGACCTCTATCGGGAGCGTCCCATGGGAATTGGGCAATGCCCTTAAGTTTTGCCTTCAGCTCACTTAAGGGTAGTGAGGAATTAAACACTCACCGTGAAAGAAAACTGGTTAAATACTAAAATCTGTGAGAATCAGGAAGTACTGTATGGTGAAACTCTCTATGTACCTTTCGAGTGAATGTGCATTAGAAGGGGGCAGGGGGTGACGTCATGGGTGGGGCAGGTTACAATAAACAAACGTTATCAGGGATAGTAGATATTATGGCTTGGTGAGGAGGTTGAATCATTTTCCTCACTTGCTCTGTAGTGTGTAACATGGCCTCCAACAACCAATCACTGGACACGCTCATTAGCAAGCTACCACTTGAGCTGAAATACACTATATTAATTTATCTTCCATACGACAAAGTCAGTTTTATTGAAGACGATTATTTTTGGAGGATGTTTTGTGAGTTGAGAGGGATACGTCCGTTTAGTAAAATACCACCGATTTGGTGGCATGCAGAGTATCTGCTTTCCACCATTTAAAAGTTCCTTAACTCGTGCATAGGTCTACTGGAGAAGGAGGCACGTTAAAACACTCCTAACGCGCTGTGATCAGTACCTCATGGGTGGTGTGGAAACCTGATCGGCTAATAAATAGGAAAGCACCCTTGAGTTTGAATGGTTTCACTCCATGTTGGATGTGAAGGCAGCATACCTCGAGACTCAGTGTGTACAGTGAGGGAACCGTGACGTCATGGGTGGGGCGAGCAAGCTCGCAGTGTTGACGTCACGAGCGTCCACCCACTTAAAACTATATATCAATATTTATGGGGCCCTGAAAAGGGCCGTTTTTAGCAGAGGAGGAGGAGTTTAGGTGTAAATGGATGATATGTCATGATGGTTGTGATCGTGTGTTACGCAGGGGCTTACGATAAGTTGAACGTGGAGTTCCATGTCCTCTGTCCATCTCCAAGCGTTTCTAACACGATGAATGAAAAAGAACAGGTTGTTTAAAAGTTGATGGTCCTCTGTCCCATCTTCGTGTTTAATGATTTTCGTACAGTACAAGTGTACTGTACGGTTTTGGAAAGGGAATGAACGGAGTTCCCTGTGGAAACCTAGAAACTCCTCCCTGTTCCGGAGTACTCTGCTTATTATGATCGTTGCTGTTGCTTCCATGGTGATGAGAGAATGAAGCGAACACCTAATCGCAAAAGTGGGGTCACGGAAGCTATCATGAACCATAGCGCATTCCTGATAAGATAAATGTATAGAATGTACTTTGTGTTAGTACATGGAGCGCACGCTAGGTTAGTGGTTACAAGCTTTGCCACCAGGTGCGCATTTGCACAGAGTAAAATCGACATTTCTTATTTTCTTTATTGTGGAGGTTTTAAGTCATTTAGTTGTACGAATTAAAAAACGACCTTGTGTCCGAGTGGTTCCGTTTCCGACTCCTAACCCAACTTTGACTCATCAAAACCCACCAACTACCTCCTGTACCTAGACTGCAACAACACTGAATGACCCTACCACTTTACGTACTACAAACACTGAAGTCGGGTACGCTAACCACTAGGCCACGGAGAGTTGATAGCTTTTTGTCTAAATTGTTTAATATATATTACTGTTATTTAATGTTCTTCCATTCCTCCTAATTTGATGTTATACTGATATGGTTGTTTAATTTACTTTTGAGTTCTTATCTACAGGCACACGCTCACTCGCACACACTTTTCACCCTTTTGTTATTTCTAAATATATATATTGTCTTTGTACTCACAGGCTCACAAACCTACTCACTTACCAAGTGGTGCTCCACAATGGTCCACATCCCTCCTTACACCAGATGAGGGTTTTTCAACTTAAACCTAAAATCATTTAGAGAGTTGTTGTAGAAATTTCGTGACTCTTATCAATTGTTTGTAATTTGCTGAGAACGTTTGCCTCGGATGGGTGTTTTTCACCTACTGCTGTGTGTCTATTTTTTTTTCTTTTGTTTTATTTATTGTTTTTTGTTAAATTTGTTATTTTGAATCCGTAGGTCTCGAATGGATGTTTTTCACCTACTGCTGTGTGTCTAATTTTTTTCTTTTGTTTTATTTATTGTTTTTTGTTAAATTTGTTATTTTGAATCCGTAGGTCTCGAATGGATGTTTCTCACCTACTGCTGTGTGTCTAATTTTTTTTCTTTTGCTTTATTTATTGTTTTTTGTTAAATTTGTTATTTTGAATCCGTAGGTCTCGAATGAATGTTTTTCACCTACTGCTGTGTGTCTAATTTTTTTTCTTTTATTTATTATTTTTTGTTGAATTTATTATTTGACTTAATAAATTATATGACTTGTTAGTCTTGTTCCAAGTATTGCTTACACTATGTATACCTTTGTTGTGGATGGACCTACTGGCTGCGAGACAATACGTTTAGGTTTAGTATATTTTTAGAAGTAGTATAATGTAGGTTTGGTATCTTTTAGAACTAGTATAATATATAGGTTTAGTTTATATACTGTTTAGAAGTGTATGTAGTGTTGAGGTGAATAAATAACTAGGTATGGACTTGAAGGAAGAAGGAATTATGTGTACTCTATATGAATGTAGTTATGAAGGGTATTACACTGTACTTACGTTGTATCGGGCTTTCCTTTAAAGATTGTTTTCAAGAGTTTATTCAAAATTAACTTAACGTTCCTTATTGGTCTTTTTAATACAGTAGAACTTCATTAGTGAAGTTGAGAGTTGATATTGGTCACTTAATAATATGTTCAATTTATATAATTTACAATAAAACCAATATATTTTAAATTATTAACTATATAGTAGAATAGACTCTTCAAGTATTGGATCCGCTCAAAGTATTACTGTGGTGAATATTTTAGAACTGTTAGATTGATTTAAGTGGGTGTGCATAACTTTTTACGATAATGCTTCTGTTGGAATTGGCGTTGTTATCTGTATTGGTCATTTTACGATAACGGTGATGTACAGTTGAAGTATCGTTGTTTCCATTCAATTCTCTAATAGCTTATTTAATATTACTATTCTAACTTGTAGTGTTCTTCCTTATATTGTGTTTATTATTTAGTTAAGTGCGCGGTGGTGTACAAAGGTGTAAATGTTCGGCTTAGTTCATAAGGATAATATTGGGTTGGTTTTAGTAGTTAAGTAAAAGTTGTTGTGATAACATACAATAACTATTTATTATCCTGTACCAATTGTATAACTAAAACTAATATTGTAAACTATTGTAAATGGTGTGACCGTTGGTTCAATAGATAAATAAACATGTATGTTTTGAATGTTTAGCGTTATACTCAGTTACTATGAGTTTAATCTTCAGCTGTTAAACAGAAATAAATGAACACTCTTGAGATAGGCTAAGTACTACCCTATACTAATAAATAGGTTACGACGCAAGTACTGTGAGTGAGATACTGTAAATAAATTTAGTATTGTTATTGAACAGTTGTTTACTATTATCATACAGCATTTGTTAATGCATTTCTGTGTCAGCGTTAGGAGCCGTTAGGGACCAATGTAATCCCCTTATCTGCCCTTTGAATAAACATTGCTATAAAGAAAAAGAAAAAAAGATTTAAAAAAGCTAAAGAAAAGGGCAGAAGGGGACTCCATATATTGTATTTTGGTTTATACATTTACACATGTACGTCGATGTCTTGAGTTCACTCGTTATTGTTCGAAACTGTAATATTGTGTTATATATTTAATCTCCTATTTTTGTATTGAATTCAGATAATGTTGAGGCTGAAGTGTATCAGTGATATTTATAAAATAGTGTAATTGGCTCACTATGAAGTACATTAATTAGTTAATGTTTAAAGTGAATGTGGAAACTTCAGAGACAGTACGGCCAGGGTGGCACACTGTAGTTTAGCAATATTTATACTTACGTTTAATATTAGGTAAATATTTAACAGTTAAATTTGAAAGACCTTTTGCAATGTTTTAGGTTAGATGACTTGTGATTTAAGTAGATTAGTATCACTCTTTTATTTACGGTAAACGCTAATTTACAATGAATACAAACGGGATGGCATAGTCGTGGAAATATAGCTATAACTATGCAATTGAAAACAGTTATAATCATGGTATATAACGGGTAACATCCATCGTCAGTTCATGCAATAGCAACAAGCAGTGGATGTTCATTGAGCAATAGATGTTTAACAAGCAAACGTGTAAGAATAATAGCTACACAGATATAAACAGCACTAACAAGCATGAAGGTAATAAACTAGGAAAATACAGAATTAGGGTGAGGTACGTATAATTAGGTCAAGTGATGATAATTAAGGTGCCGTGAAGGTGGTTTTCAGGTGTTGACTGTATTAGGTGTGTTTAGGACTTGTGGGCTGTGCAGGGTTCTCCATGGACTCTTATTTATGGATTTTTCTCAAATTGTACTAGGTCTTGGGAAGACTATATGGAATATGGGAGACCATATGTGTTGAAAGTTTTCTAACTCTGGTAGTAGGGATATGGGGGGTCGAGATAAGTAGGTTAACAGTAGGTGTTATATGGGGGAGCTAGGTAGAGTTAGGTTTAGAGTTAATTTCAATATGTAGGCTAAAAGTAGGTGTGGGAGAGTTAACCTGGATGCGCATGCGTCACCCGACGTTGCCGCCAGGGGCGCTGCGGTCGCGTTGCCGCCAGGGGCGCTGCGATCGGTCGGCATTGCCGCCAGGGGCACTACGGTCGCTAGGTGTTGCTGCTTGGGGCGCTGCGGTCGCTAGGGGCGCTACGGTCGGTCGGCATTACCACCAGGGGCGCTGCGGTCGCTAGGTATTGCCGCCAGGGGCGCTGCGGTCGGTCGGCATTACCGCCAGGGGCGCTACGGTCGGTCGGCATTGCCACCAGGGGCGCTACGTTGCCGCCAGGGGCGCTACGGTCGACATTTGTTATAGTATATATGATGTTAATTTTATATAGTATAAAGGCGCCATATTGGATGGGGGAATTTTGGGGAGGGAATTTTCCCACGGGGTGTGAGTTGGCGCGGGCGGGAAAAGACGCCATATTGGATCCGGTCACCATCTTTTGTATTTCATGACGCCATTTTGGACAAAAAAAGTGCATTTTATATAGTGTAACATGGAAGAAGTTAGGTTAGGAGTGAATTTTATATAGTATAACGTGGGAATTTGGCGGGTAATGTGTGGGAAATGTGGGTAATGTGTGGGAAATGTGGGAAATGAGGGAAATGTGAGGGAAATGTGAGGGAAATGAGGGAAATTTTGTGGGGGAGGGGGTGGGGGGTTGGCACCACTGCGCCGCCATCTTGGATCCGGTCACGTGACCAAAAAAAAGTGGGTCTCAAACTCTCAGAAAATAACTACTGAAATTTTCGTCGGAAATATTTGTTTGAGGTCGTATATTTATTTTTCCCCGTTCTGGAAATAGCAGTATTCTCATATTACTAATAGGGATATTTTAAACACATATGTGAGTCCTATTTTTATATTGATTTTTACATCCGATTATATTGGATTTTAGTATTATATGTACGTTAGTAATTTTGATATGTCGCCATGCCATGAATTTAGGGTTTTAGTTATGTTTTTTATCTCTTTAGAAAGAGGATAACATTACCTAATAAACTGTGTTGTAATTTTTTTTAGATAAAAATGTGCCAATGTATTTTTTTTAACGAGATAAAACCATAAATTAAAAACAAAAAGTTTAAGGCTTGGTGACATTATGAAATAAGGATTGTTCTTTTTACACTAAAGTCAGTATAGCTCAGGGTCTGCAGATATTTAAGTATTTTTAATTACCAACAGCTTTTATTTTCAATCTTTCTTATTATATAGACTGCCAACTTAATTTTTATTAGCTAAGGAATTAATAGTGTTTGCCGATTGAGAGGAGGGCGGAAGACAAGCACAAGTATAAAACGTATGAGGGTCCTACAAACATTTTTTGTAGACCTGTCAAACATACAATAGAATATGTGCCGGGACGAGATGTTACTAGTAGACAGGTAGAGAGTTCACACCTAGCCCCACGCCCGTGGAATCGGGACGAGATGTTACCGGGACGAAATGTTACCGGGACGAAATGTTACGACACCGTTGATATATCCTAAAAATAACTGTGTCTGTATTATTATGAACTACGCCCCTCACTCATGCACGCGCAAGGCCACCATTGCATAGACAAACAGACAAAATAGACAGACATTGTTACATTTATTAAGTTTTATTAATTTAAGTCTGTACATGTACGGTGGTACTAATCCACCCGCCCACCCATACACGTACGGTGTTATTGAACCCACCCACTCATACACGTACAGTGGGTATTGACCCACCTACCCACCCATACACGTACAGTGGGTATTGACCCACCTACCCACCCATACACGTACAGTGAGTATTGACCCACCTACCTACCCATACACGTAGAGCGGGTATTGACCCACCCTCCCACCCATACACGTACGGTGGGTATTGACCTGCCCTCCCACCCATACACGTACGGTGGGTATTGACCCCTCCCAACCATACACGTACAGTGGGTATTGTCCCACCCTCCCACCCATAAACGTACAGTGGGTATTGACCTGCCCTCCCACCCATAAACGTACAGTGGTACTGACCCACCCACCCACCCACCCATACACTTACAGTGGTACTGACCCACCCACCCGCCTCTACACTTACAGTGGTACTGACCCACCCTCCCACCCATACACTTACAGTGGTACTGACCCACCCACCCACCCATACACTTACAGTGGTACTGACCCACCCGTCCACCCTTACACTTACAGTGGTACTGACCCACCCACCTGCCCATACACTTACAGTGGTACTGACCCACCCACCTGCCCATACACTTACAGTGGTACTGACCCACCCACCATCCCATACACTTACAGTGATACTGACCCACCCGCCCGCCTCTACACGTACAGTTTGTTTGTTTGGAGAGATTAATGTTCTTATTAAACATTATTCTCCTCTGAAATTACGTACATTCAATTCTTCAATATACAGTGTTATAGAAGTGTAGCCCTATATGTGAAATGATTTGTATATCAGATAATTCTTTTCTCACAACGATTCAGCTCAGTTTTTAACAGTGACCTTAAGAGTAGGTTTGAATTATTATGTAATTTTCATTGTACAAAAATTACAAAATACAAAAAGTAAAACTGTATAAAATACTATTGGTATTTATGTTAACTAAAAATCAGGTGAATGTATGTATTCTGAAATTATCCTTTGGAACTCAGCTTGTTTCATTATTTTTAATTCAGTACTAAATTAACTAAGAATAAAAAGTGAAAAATGAAACAAGAAATGGAATGTGATTGGGGTAATAAGTCATGGAAATGTTGGCCGTCAGAGAGAGTAGTAGGCCTACTGTAAGCCATGATCAGTGCCCATAACCAGTGAAGGGTGCGTTTTGGTTTGCCTAAAAAGAGATTCCACTTTGTAATGTACATTTACGTTTTTAGGGTGCTCTTTAAGGGTGTTCAATCGAAAATTATTTTTGATATTTAAAAAAATAAAATTGTTAGTATCCATGTAAGTAATAAATGTTACGGGGAAAAAATTCTAAAAAATTTCTTTAAGAAGATATGGCTGCCCAAAGCGACTAATTTGGCCTTTTTGGTGCATAACTCATGAAAAAACCACATGATATAATTTATTTACATTTTGAGAATATAGTGAACAAACGGAACTAATCAACTTAGTATGTAGTAAATAAATAAATAATTTTTAAGCGTTACCAATTATTTATCTATAAATGATATTTGTTCAAATTTTGAGTTGAACTTTTTAGTCATCTTTGGCTAAAAAAGTAGATTAATAATATATATGAAATGCATTGCTAGAGTTTACTATAAGTGTGGGGCTATGCCCATCTTTCGAATTTGCGGAGTGCAGCAGGCGGGTCTATAGGGGGAGAGAGGGTAGTGGAATACATTGCTAGTTCATTAGTGAGTCAGGATCTTTACTACTCTTAGCGGCAGTTGCGATAAAATCTAGAACACTCTTAAACTTATATGAGTCTAAGCATTGATTTTATACACATGTACATAATGAAGGCTCTAAGTAAGTTACAAGGGCAGTAAGATATCCCAAATGTATAGTAATTAAATGAAACAATTGAGAAATTATTTAATGTTTATTTAAACTGAATAATAAGTATGTAATTTTACTATGATATTTTTCAAATGTCATGTTTCCACTCCTGCGTTGCTGAATTAATATAAGTAAGGATATTAACTGTTTTATTAAATAAGATAGATATTTATGGATAAAAAAAAATTATGTGGTTTGTATGTTATGGTATTACTTTTTACATACTCTAAAACGTTGGGTGTTCAAGTCAAATCTTTCATGTGGACCCCGCTCCTGCAATATCTGGCTACATCCCTGGTGAGTTCATCTGGTGAGTGTGAGGTACCCAGTCTCCGTCCTGTTGGAGTTGGAACAGTGGTTGGATAAGTGAACATTTTTATATTTGATAACCTGCTCTGTGTTTTGTTGAACATTTTATGCCGTTGCACGGTTTCTCTCATCTCTGGGATACCCCCTCCTTTCTCTGTTTTTTTTTCGTTTGTGTGTCGATGTACGGTTCGTTCTGTTCTTTCCTGTCAGCCCTCTCTTCGTTCTCGTTCTTATTACTTGTCGTAATTTCTTCAGGATTCGGTGTCATTATTAACTGTTTGGCCAACCCAAGGCCCCCCTAGATTTCCAGGCCGCGCTGCTCGTGTTGTGACGTCACAGCTTAGGGCGAAACGGAGCGCTCTATACCCGTACAACTTGCATTGGACGCTCACTCACGCGCCTATAGCAATTAGAAATTAAGCAAAATTACCAGTGATAGCTTATAGGAAATATAATTTAATGTTATAAGATTAACAAACACTCCAGTAAATAAATTGAGTAAGGCCTTTCGGTAACAAAGTTACCATCTTCAGACAACCAAACTATAACCTTATAGTAAGGTTACACAATTAAAATTTATTTACTGGAATGTTTGTTAATCTTATAGCATTAAATTATACATCCATCCAGTAAGAAACGATCTTGAAGAATGATAGCTTATAGGAAGTGTAAACAATTTTACTGTGAGCATGTTTCACGTAAATAAACGATAAATTAATATTGTATAAATATTAGTTTATACAATATTAATACATACATTGTATAAATTAATGTATTAGTGTGGAATCTAGTGTAGCCTTGGCCAGCCTCTATATTTTAATTCCCGAAGCCCCGGAGAACTTATAGGCTGTTAAATATGTAATGCGACGTTTGTTATTTTATTATTATGTATATTTTCATATTTTTACTATTTCTTCGTTTTTAGTTTCTTGTATGCGTTTCCAATATTTATGGTAGGTGGATTATTTGTTTATGTATTTTTGTTATTTATTTTTGTTAATTATTGTCAAAGATATTCTTATATTTTGTTGATTCTTATTTAATTTGTTTGTTGTTATATTTAGTTAGGCCTTAACTAATTTTATGAACCCTAAAACGGACAACTGCCAATTTTTTCATGTTTCAATTTTTGTTTGTTTGTTTGGAATTGTTCTAAAACATCTTTTTTAATAAACTATATTTTGACCGCAATTTGTGTTTTTTTTCTGTGTCCGATGCCTTCACACAGTCCCTCGATTTTAAAAAAAGCAAATGCTCACATCAAGACTCATTCCTCTTCATTATTTTGTGTGAGATGAAAATACGCCATTTGTATTAATGAAGAAGTCAGGACTTCGGACTTTGCTTTTTCCGGTAACATACGTGCTGTTTCACGTTCCGTCAACTAGCCAGTCTATTTAATCATCCATTTGTTGTGTAAATAAATGTTCGTGTTTCTTCGCGTGTATGTGTACATGTGCAAATGACGACTTATCACCATACATGGAGAGGTGAAGAGGTATGCGCCTTGATGTGAGCTTAATGTTTAATAGCTTGATAGTGAAACCCCGTGTTCCGAAACCGATAGCGGATCACTTGGCAATACCCAGGTAGTTTTAAACATTTTATTGGTAAATTAAAGTTATTCAGTGGCTATTTCATCATGAAATACTTTAGAGGTTCATAATATATGATTTGCTATGTAAATGACAGCTATTGTGAATATTTGCTAATCTTAGAATTTATCAATCTCAAGTGAACATGGTTTTCAATGGTGGTGTGCTTAGCAACAGATCGTTTGATTTGTTGATGACCGTGAAGACGAATTCGCGCAGCCAATAATGCAAAATTGATGAGGCAAGAGTGCGTGATTACAGTGCAATAAACACCGATGATAAGTCAGTTTCAAGTCACGACAAGAACGTTGTAGCAGGTTACAGCCGGGACGTTTCCGGGAACGGATGTGAAATATGAAGTCATCTGGATAAACTTTTAAATAGAAACCACAATAATCTAATAAATCAATAATCTTTAGGTTGATTTAAGAAAATATTCATTTTACACTCTGTTTTCCAGGAAAGCCACCGTTTTCACTCGATTGTTGTCAGGGTGCTAAATCGTCCCGGTTATCGGGGAAAAAAGTATTATCACCCTAAGAGCGCATTGGAAATCATAAAGTAGTATCATATACCCTTATCAAACTTATTCGAAATCCACATTCACCATATCTTGACGATCGGCGCATAGCGAATAGCAAATAAAATTAAAAGTTATTAAAAACTAAAATTAAAAAATTCGCTTATTGAATATGTGCCAATGTTTGTTTTCGACACCGTAACACAATTCAGAACGGAAGGGGGGTCATTAATGTCTTCACAGTTCACAATGGATTGTTGAACAGGATCGACAGTCAGTGAACACATTTCAAAAAATCTAACGCCAAGTAAATGTCACACAATAAATGTAAATACCCCCTCCTGCAATTTCTGGCTACATCCCTGGTGAGTTCATCTGGTGAGTGTCGTAGTGTGAGGTACCCAGTCTCCGTCCTGTTGGAGTTGGAACATTGGTTGGATAAGTTGAACATTTTTATGTTTAATAATCTGCTCTGTGTTTTGTTGAATATTTTATGCCGTTGTACGGTTTCTCTCATTTCTGGGATACCCCCCTCCTTTCTCTGTGTTTATTTCGTTTGTGTGTCGATGTACGGTTTGTTCCGTTCATCCCTGTCAGCCCTCTCTTCGTTCTCGTTCTTCGTACTTGTTGTAATTTCTTCACAGCCGTCGATATTAGTATGCATGGCTAATGAAATAATTGGTCTTCGGCTCCAGGGTTCCGGAGGGAGACGGATGGTCACCTGCTTGCACTCTTTTGCTTGATAGTGCCTGGAGGCACGGTCCGGAATTTTCGAGCTGGGACTGAATTTCTTCTGTGCGGCCCATAGGGGGCAGCCACCTGCTTCCCACCTATGAGATAGCTTCCTCCAGGACAAGTCCTCGGCATGCAGGTTTCCTACTTTTCAAGAAGTACAGTGGAGTTTTGTATAATTTTTTTAGGGTGGACAGCTGTACTGTTAGGTTTTATATATATATACAATTTATATATATATATACACAATTACAACTAACGTCCAGTAATCGTGTGACCCAGTTTCAATAACCAAACATATGGAAATCCTATATAAAACGGGCAATACATGACGCCAGAGCTGAAACATGTCCATTCGTAGAGTATTGTCCAGTTTACACATACAATGCAATACATTATCACTACATTTAGGCTGTATTAGCCTATGTATGTAAACATTTGGCACATAATGTGAAACTATGTTATTTTAATAACTCGTTACACAAATAACATTTTTGTTTTTCTCAAACTTCAAAGGCATTTAATTACTGTACAACAAAATTTCACTGTATTCAGTGAAACACAGTGTAATTTTTAAAAGCGGTTCTGTGTAAATGTCGGTCCACTTCAACATTTAAAGTCCATTCTACTACTAATAAAAGGAATATATTATAAAAATGAAAGGTTAAATACATACAACTGTCTCATTTATCTAATATTCCATTGTTAACATTTGTACTTATTTATTGCTGATTAAGTACGAAGACGTAATTTTCAAGTTGTTTGTCAGTCCCTTGAACTATACAAGAGCTGCCAAAACTCTGTCCGGAAAATTTTGGGTGAGAGTGAAATAATAGACAACGTCATGCACCGGTGATCAGTGGGTAGCTTTTTGATTCTACTTTGGGTTTTCTTATTCTATTTTCTACGCTAAATGGATGATTTTAAAGATATTTAAATCAATTTAAAATCACTGTATTAACCAACGCATATAAAAGTAATGTATAGTTACTATACATTTCATAAGGATTACAACGTGACCAAGTAATTAATTTTAAAACAGCAAAATTTTGCCAAAAAAGGAGCCACGAAAATGTTGTTTCAGGAAATTGATAGGAACGCATTTCCATGAAAAATTGTATTAAAACAAGTATTAGTCATGTCTTAAACCCTGGAGTCAACAATATACCTGAACAACATCCCTGAAAAATATTGTACAGCTTCTTCCTGAAACACTGGAGGCTTAAACCACAGAAAAAGTCAACCTGGTTAGAGGCTTCATTTTGTGGCATTAACAAACTATCCTGGGAGCTTCATGTGGATAAACTGCCAAAAACGTACCTTTGTGTTGTACGACGAATTAGACAAACACAGATGTGGCTAAAACGGCTTATCACTCTGTCTTTGAACCCCATCTTAGATATGGATTAATTGTATTGTGGAAACCACAGCAGCAAAGCCACAAACTGTATTAATAATACAAAAGAGAACCACCCTCTTACAGGACTGAGGCCCAAGACAGCTGCAAGGAAACCTTGAACCGAGAATTTCAACAGTAACGGCTCTGTTTATCTTTGAAACCAATCTGCAAACAGTGACAACTGAACATACTAGACCTAGACCAGAAGACTATCACTTCTAAACATAAGAAACAGGCACAATTGTTCTTACATATGAGACGCCGACACAATGATATTGGTATTTTATATCGAATATGAATGACTAGCCGAGTACCCGTGCTTTGCTACGGTTATTTATTTAATTACTTAGCGGCAAGTTAATTGAAAATAAAAGAAAGGTAAGAATTAATCAGAAATTAAAAATAATATTTTAAACTGAATCCAACAGGAGTAGTAGTATAGGAAAGCACGGAAGCGGTCTATAACAGAACAGTAACTGGACTGAACAAACCACACTGTGTGCAAGAATGTCTGTTCTCTGAGGGAGGGAGGTGTGTTATCAGTATTGACCTTTAGACTAAACCCAGAAATTCATGACCGAGTCTGACATCAATTTTATGCATCACACCCTCTTTAACTGTTAGTTTTATATAAGTAAAAAACAGCTAACTAAACAACCTTCGTTAAATTTATATCAGTAGCTACTCAAGTGACTACAAAAGTCGTTATATAAAAATTTAATATGGATAGATATACGTGCAACGGTTCAATATCCTAGGTCCTATCATTGTAGACATAAAGTTATTATAGTTGGTCAGAATTAGTAAAGAAATAATATATTATTTTATCCTGGTAACGTTATCTTATTCCTAAAACTAAAACACTATAAGAAAAAAACCGGCTATAAAAATTAATGAAATTAATCAAATACAGCACTTATGGCCGACATATTGCTTTTCATATTTATTTTCAAATATTGTTTTTGGGCTGTTCTGGCGCTAAAGCTGTTGAAAGTTGTTGAAAACTACATTCTTATCCATAATACTATGTTTTAAAAAAGTTAAACCAACTAATTATTAGAGAAATATTTGCCGAAAACAGCGTGATTTCTCCACTTTTTGATTAAATTTTGGAAGTTTGTGCTTTTTTAAGCCAAACGGTGAGATATATGAAAAAAAGGCAAGAGACCAAAGCTGTAGATAATCTAAATGCAGACTAGCGATTTTCTGTAAAATTTTAAATTCGATCAACGGTTAAGCCAGTAGAGCAAAAAAACTGGATCGACTACACTACGCTTTTGGGGCTTTTTGGCACCCCCAAAACCCCCCTTAGAGTTGGAATTTCCCAAAATCCTTTCTTATTGCACGCATTTAGTATGCAAGGAATATTGTGTAAAAATTTCAGATTCCTAAGTATTACCGTTTGGGCTGTAGAGCGATCAGTGAGTGAGTCAGTCAGTGAGTGGTATTTGGCTTTTATATATATAGATTATATGAGTGTAGTCTGGTTACTAACTGAGTTCAACTGTTCCTCAGAAAGGGCAATTTATTAATAGCCCAACAGCCAGGGGAACTAAGGGACCTACATCTTTACGTGGAATCCGAATCACGTAGTGCTGGTCTGATTTTCAGCTAATTGACAAGCCTGATAGAGGCAGAGTCATCTCAGAAGGTGAGCCGCGCTACTACTCATTTCGCCTGCCTTTTGTGTACTAACGTGCCTGCAAACATTAAATTCCCGAAAACTGAGGGGTGGGTCTAAAGACAGTATTAACGGCGTTGTTTCATAAAATTCTTTTTCTCATTGTAGATTTATTAATTTGGGAGGTCTCTCTCTTTCCGTAGGTCAAGTATTTGTCAGTTTATTAACACCGTTAGTTGTTAAAGTTAACTGTGATTTTTATTGATTAGTGCAATTATGTTGACTGTTGAATATATTGAGTTAATTAATGATTACTAGTATTAAGTTTCTATTGAGTGACTAATAGTGGATTTTTAATAACGATTATTATGTATTATCATGCCTAAGTTAGGTGGTAAAGGAACTGTTCTACACAGTCAAGGTAGGGAAATAGTTTTCAAAGTATATAATTATTTTTGTAATATTCAAGAAGGAAATAAATTAAAGTCAGTAGTAATAGATAAAGTTGTTGAAGCCACTAAAGTTTCCAGGCGATCAGTAAAAAGAATTCTGAAAAAAGTTCCTCCGATGTAAAAATTACTCCACCAGCATTTTTTACGCCTAAAAAATGTGAACAGGAAAAAGCCAGTGTGTGATCTAGATTCGTTCGATTTGGAAGCCTTGTGGCTGTTGATAAATAATTATCACATAACGCATAAATCATGTGTAACTGTAAAACAATAATGATTGAAATTGAAAATTCAAATATTAATTTTAAGGGAAGCGCAGTCTCTACGGCGAATTATGTATAAAATGGGATTGCAATGGAAGACAACCTAAGATAACAGAAAAATACTTGTGGAACGACATGATATCAAACTCTTAAGATTAAAATATCTTCGACAAATTACCCAATATACAGCAGAAGGTAGACCGATAATTTTTACAGATGAAATTTACATTCATAGCACACACGAAGCAACAGTCCTGGATAGATTCACATAATTCTAATTTAGGTCTTAAAAACCAGTATCAAAGGGATCCAGATTAACTATTCTCCATGCAGATTGGAATAAAGGATTTATTCAAAACGGTTTATTGATGTGGAAATCTGAATTAAATCCCGATAACTACCATAACGAGATGAACAGCGAGAACTACAAGAAATGACTAAAGGAAAAGCTTATCCCCAACCTACCTCCCAGATCAGTTTTTGTATTGGACAATGCATCGTACCATAATACAGTAAGTGTCAGACAGCTTACAAGAAATATTGTTAAATCAGAAATGATTAACTGGTTAAATGCACGGAACATCAACTTTAACCCTAAATTAACAAAACAAGAACTTTATGAAATTATAAGAGTTCAAAAGGGAGAAGAGAAGCAATACAAAGTTGACGATCTAATGGAAGAACATGGCCACAGTGTTTTGCGTTTGCTCCCATATCACCCGGAACTTAACGCAATTGAAAAAAATTTGGGCTGGCATGAAGGGAAAAGTAGCTGAGAAAAATAGTACATTTAAAATTAATGACATTATTCATCTAGCCGCTGAGGCCTTCAATTACATTTCTGAGGAACAGTGGGCCAAAGTATGTCGCTAGGAGAAAAAACGGACCAGGAGAAAAAACGGACCAGGAAAAAAATACATTGAAGAAGAGCATATGTGGGAAATTGGCATGGAACAGTTCATCATAAGACTTCATAATAACACATCTTCTGATTCAGAGGAAGACGACGATGTCGATTGTGGAGTTAATGAGCTTCTCGCAGAGAAACTGTAAGCAATTTAATTTAAATAAACATGTTTTCCTATAAACTATTTATTAGTAGTCTAGTTTAAGTAATTATGTTTATAAAATAACAGTGGAATATTAAATCATATAACTGTGTAAACAATTATCATGTGGCACATCAAAAAAAACATAAAATACTTCATAATATTTTACAGTCAGTGGTTTTTGTTCATGATTTTTTAAATTTAAAACGCAAGATAAATATTTTTCAAACAATTCCACATAAATCATGTCAACTAATTGGCCATTTACGTAATATTAGCTTTAGTAGGTAAGCAAATCTTAAGACCTGAGGCCTTTATGGTTCCTGAGATATTTTTTTTCTTTTAAATAAAAATTACTGTAATAACATAAAGAGACACGGTTAAGGAAACAAGATAGACCATACTGTTTAGTAACAAGTTTTGTTTATTTTCATGTCTTGAACAAAATCCCAATTTTTGGCTACAGAATTTCCAAACTTCCTGTATATGTATACTCCAATGTGCGCGGTTAATGTTTTTAGGACAGTCTTTTGACCGAGCGAACGCAAAAGGCTAGTAGTATTCCGGCCGGGTTGTTCGCCTTTCGGGGTGCCTCTTGCTCTACTCAGTTATCTCCCCCACACAACATCTGCACAATGACTACCACCCAACATGGACACCCCACACTTCTCTAGTAGTGTCCACGCCGATAGCAACCACCAAGCGGACGCCATGTCGGTATTAAGAGGACCGAGCATTAAACATATCGCCTACAATCTCCCAAACACTTTGTCCCCAAGTAGCTGGGTTACAGCACTGCGCCACCAGTGCCGACATTGAAATACCCATCTAAGCTTGTACGAAAAGAAACTATCAATCGTACAAGGAAACAGTCTACTTTAAACTCTATCAGATTCTCTGAACACAACACCTTGAGAATTCTCTCAAATACTGGTTTCTCTAGTCGCCCTTATACACTAATCAAGAGTACATGAACTGGAAATAACATGCACCATAGCTTGACAAGCAGCATCTCTCTTTACCGTCTTGTAATCGATCTCTGTAATAATTACACTTACACTTCTAAAACTTGGATATTGTATATTTTTTGAGATTTTAGCGTGTAGGGCTTCAGTACCTTGTACACATTCTACATCCTCCTTCCTTGATCCTTTCTTTTGCGACTTATGCAGACAACGCTTAGTGCCAAGCTAATAAAAGTTTATATAGGTCATGAAGAAAGCTCTTTTAGACAGCTGAATGATGGTCTGCCACAGGGGTCCAAATTTTGTTCATCAATTAACTTGCTCAAATTTTATTCGGTAATGTATAAGTCTACCGATGAACAATTGCTGGAACAATTTGGGGAGCCAACCACAGAGCTCAGAATAAGACTAGAGAGAGCGTCGATACCTACTATTTGAAGCCAACCGTCAATGCAATATGGCGGCCGGCTCGATAGTCCCGCGCGCTACAACCCCTACTGAACGATAGGAGTACAGCACCACGTGCTTTCTGTTGCATTTGTTGCCGTGGCTTTAATTTGCATTATAATTCCATACTCTTGTGTAGCTTTTGGGTGCTTCCAAAGAGGAAGAGTAGAAGTCATTACCTATTACGGATGGTATATTATATTAAAATCTGTAAAAATGTATTAAAAGCTTCCTCAAAACATTGGCTTAGGCCAGTGCTTAATTTGTAAATTTTCAGGTGCCGGAACTCTGGCTGGCCCGACTACCAGGGGGTATGGAATACCCCCCAGGGGAAGGGGGGTCCGGGGGCCCACCCCCAGAAAATTTTTTTAAATTTAGCCTTAAAACCCCAGTTTTACGTCTGTTTTCAATTATTTTAATTTTCAATTAAGTTTAACGTGAAACAAATACAGATTTGATCAAATTAAATGGTAAAGGGTAATACTTTAAATTGCCAGAACCTTAAGAAGGGAGAGAAATGAGAATGAAAACTAACTTCAAAGATAAACTGTACTATTTTTATTTGTGTCTACAATATTATTACAAAACTTGTTGTGTATTGATACAAAACTGTCAAAACTCAAGACAGAAAATGGAAGTAGTAAAAGTAGTTTGTTTTTAGAAGTAACAGTTTAAGAAAATATTTCCCACAGCACAATACTGTCTTCATTGTAAGTTTTCTCACTTCGACATTTCGAATTTGTGTCGAGAGCAGAGTGGTGTCCTCTTGCCAGCCAAGACCTGACGTGACGTTCAGGTTTGTATCTTCCCACAGGAGGTCACAGGAGGCGGATGCGCAGAAGATCACAGACCGTGCTTATGTAAAGGGAAGATCGAAGGGGCGTCATAATTAAGTTCATTGCTGAGAACCCTCGTTCACACTCGGCACTAGACACTGCAATGCTGTTTATTACAGAAAGTAGCTTTCTGAACATGGGAGGTTCCTCAAGAATGGACGGTTTCTCCCCGCTTAACACTTAACAAAATTCTATCCTTTTCTCAATCACCTTGGATGAGCAAGTATATTCAACTAGCAGCAAAACCCGGCGTTGCTCGGGTTAAAATACATCGCATGCTTAATGGTATAAGAAATATTTAAAGATCTATTTTCTAAAGTAGATATTATAGATTTTTATCTTAGATAATAAGACACTTATTCGATCGTTTAACATAGGGTGAGTGTATCAAATTAATTAACCAATTAATGAATCGAAATAATTATAAGTTGAAATAAGAAGTAGGCCTACTTTAGTAAATGTTAAATTTATAATTTATTTACACAATTATTTACATATTATATTATACATATTACAATAGTCAAACACATATACATATTATTATGTATTTACACTTTTTATTTTAAATATATTTTTTATTGATTTCTTTTTATAGTACTTGTTTATAAACTACATTTATGGTTTTATTGTCCGGACTGTAAATGAATAAATTTCGAGGTGATCCTACTCGTGAGCATGCGACGTATAATTTTCCGTGTGCAAAGCATGGTTCCTTTAAGTCAACACCACAGTATTTAAATGTTTGACCCTGTGCTTTGTTGATAGTCATGCTGTAAGCCAACTTTGCCGGAAATTGTAAGCGTTTAAAAGTGAAGGGCAATCCATTTGATATTAAAGGTATCCGTGGTATAAACACTATCTGTCCTTTTTCTTTACCAGTCATTATATGTTGTTCATCTTCATGTTGAACATCTTCAATGATGTTCGCTTGTAGCTGTTTAATGCAGTCTCATACCATTACACAGTTTTGGCGAGTTCAGATTTCGTAATAAAATAATTGGTGAACCAACTTTAAACTTAAGACAGTGTAATGGCATTCCTGGTGGATTTAATGAATTTAAAAATTCAGTAGGGAAATTAACGCTTTCTTGCCCGTCAATCATTGTATCAATTGACGTGTAAATTTTCTCTTCTCCCGGAATCATTTCCTGGATGATGTTGTTGATGCCGTTGACAATGTCGTTCTTCGTGGCTAGAATAATTCGTTCACTAACCATTCTGAATTGGTATAATTCTCAGCAATACTTGAATATACTTCATTGATAAGTTTTCCGGTGTTTCAACAACATTACATAACTCATTAGTTAATGTGATTTGGCCAGTATTTTCGTCTATTGGATAGGTGCCCTCTCCTATTTGTAAAAGTTTTTCAGAAAATTCTTGCGCGTTTTCATCTTCTAAAATTCGTGCTCTCATATTTGTTGTTAATTTAATTATTTTTACGTGTTCCCAAATCATCGACTTTTTTAAGCAACCGTTAATTTCATCCGCTGGAGTTGATTTTTGGGATAACAGGTAGCGTTTGACGAAAATCGCCTGATAGTATTAACAATACACCTTCCATTATACAGGGTGTCTTAAGACACCCTGTATTTGTGTTGTCACGTAAATCTTGAAGTGTTCTATTGTGCTTCTAGTGATTTTCTATGGGCCATTGTGCTTTCGTCCCATATACAGTAATGGCTTTGCACTGTTTCAATATTTGTCCACGTGGTGATGATTTTGTAATGTCACATACCGGGAATTCAAGGTCAGCTACATTTAATGGTAATTTTAAACCAGAATGTGCTGTTCGTCCACCATCCATAAGTGTTGCCGCTATCCCAGATGATGCTAGAGCAAGAGCAATTTCTTTATTTGCACGAATTTCGGCTAGGATTAAATTGATCAAAAATGTTTTCCCGGTGCCGCCAGGTGCGTCTAAAAATATTATACCACCTTGCTGCTTTTTATAATAATCCATTATTATATCATATGCTTGTTTTTGACACTCAATTAATAACGATTTGTTGTGTTGAATGTAAAGTTTCAATTCATCGGAGTTAAAATTTGTTTCTCTTAAAAATTCACTGTTCATAACATCCAAATTACTTCGTTTAGGAGATTGAACACCTAATTGCACCAACGTTTGGTTAGAAATTGCTAAACATTTATCTTCTATCAATATCAAAGCTTTATTAAAAATGTCTTCGTTGAAAATAATTTCTAATTCCGAGTTTTGTTGTCGTAATTCAGCTAAGATGTCATCGCTCATATATTCTCGATATTTCAGCCATAGTCGATTTGGATTAGAAGGATTACGTGTAGTTAATATAATTGCGAATAGCTCACGAATTTGATTTGCAATTTCTTTAATTACTGTTCACTCGTACTTTGTATGATCTTCACTCGACTAAGAACACGATAAAACTGACGAAAAACCACTGTAATTCTGTTTATATACTGTCAAATATCGAAACTTCTAGTACCAGAACACACTAGAATATTCAAACAGTTCAGTCGTTTTCGGTTATCGAAATTACTTAAATTTCTTAAAGTTAACGTTAGAACGTTTTGTAGTAATTTAAAAGCTTTTCTATTACTAAATGAAAATTGTAACTTATTCTACAGTTAAAAAAAAGAAGTTGTGTTCTCTGTTTATTTGTGTTTTATAGTTGTATTGTAATGGTATTATGTATTTTGGTTTTATTTTTGGTAAAGTATTGTAATAATTGAAATAAGAAATTGTAAATATTTTTATACTAGGCTGAAGTGAATTGTTTTGTGTTTATTAGTATTGTAGTGAAGTGCAGCAGTTGTGAATTGCAGTGAAGGTACGGTCTTGCATAGCAGGTCCTGTTATATGCCTTATCAGTGTTAGGTGTAGACGCCACGGAGAGCAACCCGGCTGATAACAACATGTTACTATAATCTGGACTCTGACAAGAAACCTGTTGTATTTTGTTGCCTATACTGACCACACTACTCGTAAAAGTGGTCAGTCAATTCCGGGTTGTTTTCTTATTATAACTATGTACTGGTTATGATGGAATAAATTCATTTATTCTTTAATTACTGTTCACTCGTACTTTGAATGATCTTCACTCGACTAAGAACACGGTAAAACTGACGAAAAATCACTGGCATTCTGTTTATATACTGTCAAATATCAAAATTTCTAGTACCAGAACACTCTAGAATATTCAAACAGTTCAGTCGTTTTCGGTTATCGAAATTACTTAAATTTCTTTAATTACTGTTCACTCGTACTTTGAATGATCTTCACTCGACTAAGAACACGGTAAAACTGACGAAAAGTCACTGGATTTCTGTTTTTGGAACGTTCTAGACCATCTCGGATTGATTTTATCTGTTGCACACATTCGGGAACTTTTTAGATCATTCCAGAAATTTTTAGAACTTTCTAGATCATTCCAGAAATTTTTGGAACTTTCTAGACCATTTCGGATCGATTTTATTCTTTGCACACATTCGGGAACTTTTTAGATCATTCCAGAAATGTTTAGAACTTTCTAGATCATTCCAGAAATTGCTGGAACTTGCTAGACCATTCTAGATTGACTACGTCAGTTTCACACATTCGGGAACTTTTTAGATCATTCCAGAAATTTTCAGAAGTTCATATGAGTTAGAGAATGACAGATATATATATTTTCACATTTCAGTGCCACTGTACGTGTATGGGTGGGTGAGTGGGTCAATGCCACTGTACGTATATGGGTGGGCGCGTGGGTCAATGTCACTGTATATGTATGGGTGGGCAGGTGGGTCAATGCTCTATATATCATCTAATATATAAATAGGTTTGTAAATGTAACAAATAGTTTTAGTTTCCTTAGGTTATCGGTTGATCGAAGATGCGGATTATAAAGAAAACTGCAAATTTACGTACGCACATTAGAATTTTATATAATATATTTAGATTTAACGCTACCCTTAGAGCTCAGTCCACTGATAAATTTGACAGAGACTTCTATAAACTCATGAACAACGCTTGCTTCGGCAAGACGATGGAAAATGTTAGAAACAGAGTGGATGTAAAAATTGTAACATCAGACAGTGTCATGCAAAAACTTGTTCGGAAGAATACCTTTGTCGAGCATCGTATCATATCCAACAACGTGGTGCTTGTCCTCATGTGACGAAAGAAGCTAGTGATGGATAAGCCCATATACGTCGGTAAGAGCGTGCTAGACGTTTCAAAAGTCCACATGTTCTCTTTTCACTATGACGTCATGCAGGCACACTTCAAAGCTTCAGAATCTATCCTCACACTCGGTTACATTGATATAGATGGTCTTGTGTGTTACATAAAAACAGAGAGAGATCTGACAGACATCCTGCGGTTCAATCAGCAGCAGCAGCATAGTGAATCAAAGATCCTAAAGCAAGTTTCCACCAAACTACTTTAGTCAACAGGTTGGTCCTCATTGAAAAAACTTTCCGAGTGTCTAGAATCCTACTACAATATCTGTATGAACGGTTCGCCCCTTGTTCGATCACTGGTGACAAAGATACAGTAGATACTTTAGCAAGCACTATCGAACACAAGCGTTGCTGATTCCGAGCTCTAGTCACCAACGTGAGGAACTTGTTCGCACTGTCAGTTCCGACTTGCCTACATTCCTACAAGAGCTGGATGAGCGACATCTTCTAGCCGAGGAAGACCACACCGACTACAACCATGTACGCTACACCATGATGCCGTGGGTCGATGCTGAGGTTAGAAGATATTGTAAACCGAATGTTATGGACTTTGTTGTTGACAATCTCATGTATATGTCTAAATCATGATTGTAAGATATTGTGCACCAAATGTCACAGACTCTGTTATCGACAATCTCATGTATATGTCTAAATTATAGTTAATAAATGCTATTCTATACTATTGTCTAAGCAGTGGCGGCTCCTGATAAGTGGTCACGGGGGTGCACACAAGAAAATAACAGTAGGATTAGATAATTAACTTACGTTGCCAACATAGTTCTCGTCTCAATATAATAGTAAACAAAATATTTCAGTACTTTTAGGCTCTTTATAACCTCAATTGATTTGTTTGTAAAAGGTGTACAAGACTGTGAGTTATTTCGTGCTGTGGAATGAATAATTCGTAAAAAAGAAACTCCTTAAAATTTGCAACGATATTTGACTACTTGCATTTTAATAATTGCTTAAAGCCCAGAAAGTTATTAGCAAATATAACTAATTTATTGGATTATTTGGCTAACAAAATGTTTATGAAAAGGCAAATAAAAGAAAGATTATGTGAATACAATCTTATTTTTATTGATACAAAGAAAGATTTAAGGTTATAAGTAGCGTTGAAAATAGGTTAAATAGGCTAATTGAAAATTAACTAAATGTTTCATGAAATCATAGTTCAGCATTTTATACACAGTTTTTCTCCAGAAACACTCTTTGTAAGATGATTAGTTCATGTACAGTTTTTAAAGTTGAAGTCCATCCTTCAAGGGGCCCTGACGATTTTTTAGCTTAAATTTTTGTTGTACTAGATACATAGCTAAGAAACAAGTACATGATAGTTTTTTCAGCGGAAAAGCCGAATATATTTATTAATTTAAAAAAACTGTTTTTAAAAACATAATGAAACTTTCAGTTATGTACATGTCCATATACCAAAAATTTAGACCCCACGTCTTAACATTTTTTAATACAAGCCTACCTTGTATTATACCTCATTTAAAAGGTCTTTGTACAATACAAAAGTACAAACCTGAGGTCAAAAGAATGGCCCAGTCAGAAAATACAGCCTCTCAAAGAATTTAATATAATAACTAATACTTCTTAGTTATATGGTTATTTATTTATCCCTGTTGTTGATTGTTTAAAATAGTAACTAAAGACTACGTTATAAAAATAACTATATTATTTAACAAAAATAAAAACACTTTGGGCAGTATGTATACTCTAAAAATAGTTCAAGAACATTAGTATAGGTACTCATTTGTTACACATTTTAAAAAAAAATTATTTAATTTCTCATATTTTGTCAGTAAAATTATAGCTGCAAGAAGTAAAAGACAGTAGAGGTATTAGTTATATGACGTTAGTTCTTTGATAAGCTGTATTTTCTGATTGGATCATCCTTTTGACCTCATATTTGCACTGTTGTATTGTGCAAACACGGACCTTTAAAATGAGGTATAACTCTTGTATTAACAATTTGTAAGACTTCCTTCGTGAGCCATCTTCAGGCTATGCAAAAACCGAATAAAATATGTCTATATGTTTGGTATAGGGACGTGTACACAACTACAAAGTTTACTTGTGAATCATTAAATTATTACTGGTTACTACTAGACTTGTTACTTTGTGTTTGTGAAACAACCTGTAACTGATATTTTTACAGGTTTGTAAAAATTTACTGGGTGAATATGTAACTAGTAAAAACAGGTCCCAGGAGGGCACTACTTAAGATTGCGTGAATAGTTTTCATGGACGAAATAAGTTCCTTATTATCGATCTATCAATACATATACATGGAATGAACCTCACTCATAGGGAATGGACACTGGTTAAATCGGTTTTGAAATGGTGTGGGCAGATGTAACTACTGGAAGTATAATGAAGATTGATACTAGATCAAAAATGTGATTGCGGGGGAGTCTGTCCAAACATAAAACCACATACAGAGTGCCCCCTCACTCTTTACGGAGAGATTAGCCAGCATAAACAGAATCAGTGAGGCAGGTCTAAAAGGCTCAATGGGGCTGGATTTAGCTTTGTAACAGATTATTTTTAATTTTATATTATAAACGACATGACTTTTGAATCCCTTTATCCAAATATATATAACAGTTTATCTTAAAATTACTAAATGGTAGCTTCCTAAACACCATACGATAAAATGTATAAAGATAGGAAAAGCTTTGAATTTTAACTTTACTGTGGCAGAACAAAATATTTCAAGTAAACATTAAAATTTCAAAACGATTTGTTGTAGAACATTTTGTTAGCCACACCCTCCCACACCACTGCATTGTCGCATAGTGCATAAACGGTATACAACACTTAAACTGACCTTGATCAGAACGAACGAAAATACCTTATTAGTTCTAACATTAACAGAATACCTTTGTTTGTACTTTTTACAAAGCGCAATAATTTGCATGAAGGCCAAATACTCAATTTTTGAAGAACATCACTTAAATTGATGATTTTGTCCTTAAACATTTGCCAGCACCAGCTATCTCCACTGGGCGACAAATTATTGTAACTAGGCGACCACTGTGTCGCCTACTTAACATGTTATTTTATGCAGCTGGCATACGCTCAGATACATGGGAGTGCACTATCTCTACACTTACTTGATCTCTGCTATAGATAATAGAACATAAGTTAGTTTACATGATGGAGAATGCCTATGCAGACTTGTACATTTCTTGTATGTTTTGTTTTCTTGGCTAATAAATAAATTGAATATATACCAAAGGCTTATTACAATTTAAATTAATATTTTTGTATATTGTTACTGATTTCTGTGTCAATTTGGTTATTATATTATTTCATTTTTATATTTCATCTATAATTTATTTTTTTTGCTGTTTTATAATTTATTTTTTCAAAGCAAGCAAGGTATTTGTTCATTGCTTGCTTTGAAAGCGGTGCTTTCAAGGTGGGTAGGACATTGAAACAGCAAGGAAGTTTTTTCTTCTTGCTTCCCCCACTCCTCTAGCAGAGTGGGGTTGGCTTGGAGAGAAATATTTGTAGTATAGTCCAACAATTCCGGCCGTACGATTCAAACGTCAAGCCATACAGGCTTTCATTCATTTGAAGTATACATATATTATTTTCATAGTCAACAATTCACATATTTCATTTTACTAAATTTAATTCCATCATTATATCATTCAGTCAATTACAACTGACTTGTTGTATGGTAAGAGTATAGTACTAAGCTTATCAGGCTTTGAAGCAGAGATGCAGAAACAAGCACAATTTTCACCTCATAGTTTGGAGCATAAAACTATTAAATACAAATAGTTCAAAAAGGAAAAACAAAAGATGATTCTAGTTTTTAAAGTTTTTATCTGTATATAGTTCAAGCCTTAAAAATAAACCAAAATTGATAAAACAACAGAAACTATTTAGTGTAGAACAGAATGAATAGAAATACCACTGAAAGGCTATGTCTTCAGCTATATTTGATTTATAACTGTATTTATTACTAATACTTTAAATAATACTGTCGGGTGCAAGGCTATAGTGAAGTATACAAAACATTACTGTATGGTAATACTCTAAAAACAATACAATTAGATATAATCACATATGTTACTATACTTCATATTTGTACATAAACAATAGTATTACATCAAACAGAGCTAACACTTAAATATGGATGTGGTTGTCTAGCTTATTTGTACCAAAAGGATTGAGCGTTGGAAAACAAGCATGAGCCTTTCTACCAGGATGAAACAGCCAAATATTTTTTTTTGTTTTTGGCATGGATTTTTAACAGAAAAGCTGCACTGAGCAATTATGCTGCATTTTGTAAAAAAATTTGGATGTTTAGGAAAAGACCCTGTAATTGAATAAGGACATAAAATAAAACTGGAGTTATCTTAAACATGAGTCTTCATGTGTTTTTTAAGAGAATACTTTAATCTTCCTCTATAATGGCACAGGTCACATGCAAAGGGCTTCTCTCCTGAGTGAGTCATCAAATGATATGTTAAAGAGTCCCTAATTGTTGCTTTATAAGGGCAGTGGCTACAACTAAAAGGTCTCTCTCCTGTGTGAGATCTCATATGTCTTGTTAACCGGCTATTTCTTGTGGTTGTATAGGAACATTGACTACAACCAAAAGGTTTCTCTCCTAAGTGAGTCCTCATGTGCTTCTTTAAAAGGTTGTTATTCAAAGTTGTGAATAGGCACTGATTGCAATTGTAAGATTTATCTCCTGTGTGTTTCTTCATATGTAAAATCAGAGAGTTCTTATGTTTACTTCTGTAAGGGCAATGGCTACAACCAAATGGTTTCTCTCCTGAGTGAGTCCTCATATGTATCATGAGACTATATTTGTGTTTACTTTTATAAGGGCAATGGCTACAACCAAATGGCTTCTCTCCTGAGTGAGTCCTCATATGATATGTTAAATGGCCCCTAGTTATTGCTTTATAAGGGCAGTGGCTACAACTAAAAGGTCTCTCTCCTGTGTGAGATCTCATATGCATTGTTAACCGGCTCTTCTTTATGGTTGTGTAGGAACATTGATTACAACCAAAAGGTTTCTCTCCTAAGTGAGTCCTCATGTGCTTCTTTAAAAGGTTGTTATTCAAAGTTGTGAATAGGCACTGATTGCAATTGTAAGATTTATCTTCTGTGTGTTTCTTCATATGTAAAATCAGATGGTTCTTATGTTTACTTCTATAAGGGCAATGGCTACAACCATATGGTTTCTCTCCTGAGTGAGTCCCTCATATGTATCATGAGACTATATTTAGTGTTTAGTTCTATAAGGGCAATGGCTACAACCGAAAGGTTTCTCTCCTGAGTGAGTCTCTCATATGAATCATGAGACTATATTTGTGTTTACTTCTATAATGGCACTGACTACAACCAAAAGGTTTATCTCCCAGGTGAGTCCTCATGTGACTCTTTAAAAGGTTGTTATTCAAAGTTGTGAATAGGCACTGATTGCAGTTGTAAGATTTATCTTCTGTGTGTTTCTTCATATGTATAATCAGAGAGTACTTACGTTTACTTCTATAAGGGCAATGGCTACAACCAAATGGTTTCTCTCCTGAGTGAGTCATCATATGTATCATGAGACTATATTTGTGTTTAGTTCTATAAGGGCAATGGCTACAACCGAAAGGTTTCTCTCCTGAGTGAGTCCTCATATGAATCATGAGACTATATTTGTGTTTACTTCTATAATTGGCACTGACTATACAACCAAAAGGGTTTATCTCCCAGGTGAGTCCTCATGTGACTCTTTAAAAGGTTGTTATTCAAAGTTGTGAATGGGCACTGATTGCAATTGTAAGATTTATCTCCTGTGTGTTTCTTCATTATGTAAAATCAGAGAGTTCTTATGTTTACTTCTATAAGGGCAATGGCTAACAACCAAATGGTCTTCTCTCCTGAGTGAGTCATCATATGTATCATGAGACTATATTTGTGTTTAGTTCTATAAGGGCAATGGCTACAACCGAAAGGTTTCTCTCCTGAGTGAGTCCTCATATGTATCATGAGACCATATTTGCGTTTACTTCTATAATGGCACTGACTACAACCAAAAGGTTTATCTCCCAGGTGAGTCCTCATGTGACTCTTTAAAAGGTTGTTATTCAAAGTTGTGAATAGGCACTGATTGCAATTGTAAGATTTATCTCCTGTGTGTTTCTTCATATGTAAAATCAGAGAGTTCTTATGTTTACTTCTATAAGGGCAATGGCTACAACCAAATGGTTCCTCTGCTGAGTGAGTCCTCATATGTCTTTCTAAATGATCTTTATGTTTAGCTTTATAAGAGCACTGGATACAATGAAAGGGCCTCTCCTCTGAGTGAGTCATCATATGTTTTTTTAAATGGGCTTTTTGTTTAGCTTTATATGGGCACTGAGTACAACAAAAAGGTTTCCTTGCTTGGCTACAACCAAATGGTTCCTCTGTTGAGTGAGTCGTCATATGTCTTTCTAAATGATCTTTATGTTTAGCTTTATAAGAGCACTGGATACAATGAAAGGGCCTCTCTTCTGAGTGAGTCATCATATGTTTTTTTAAATGGGCTTTTTGTTTAGCTTTATATGGGCACTGAGTACAACAAAAAGGTTTCCTTGCTTTATAAGTTCTTTCATGTACTATCAAATGTTTTGTGTTTTTCCTTGTATCTGAACTTACATCCAGGTTGCTGTGATTCTCCACTTTATTTCTCTTGTAAACTGAAATTCTTATGTCTTCAAACTTGTCTTGTTCTGCACCATTATTCTCTAGATTGGTCTCCTTCAACAAACATTACTGTATTATTACTGGTTTTTACAAGTTACTTAATAGTCTTATACTGTTTTAAGAGTACACTGGCACCAAAATATTAGGAAATGGAGAAATAATAATTCCAAAAATATTTATCATACAATTAGATGAATAAGTAGTATCCCACTTAATACCTAAATAAATACTACGAGAAGAATTTATATTTATACTTCAATGTTGATATTTAAAAACTGTTATGCCAGTATGTTAACAGTAGTAGTAAAGTAGCTACAGTATTAGTAAGTATCCCTACATATACTCTTAAAACGATAAATTGTCCGGATATGAGTGAATATAGATTTTTGAGTAAGTGTGATGAGTGTATATGAGCAAATGTAGTTTTTGTTATAAAAATAAAAGTTTGACAACTTTTTAGAAAGATTCATTGACAATAGACAACCAGTAGTTTATTAATCAAAAGTCCCATCATAATTGGTAACTGAATTCACTTTTTGAGCCAGGTAGTTTTTCAGTTACATTGTAAGGTTGGAATAGTGCCAAGCGGTTTTCCAACTCGCTTACACTGTGTTTGCTAGAATGAGTTGCATGGCAACACAACAGTCTCTAACAACAGTTTTATTACATACAGGAATTAAAAAACACTCAACTGTGATTCAGTTTTATATGGTGTTTAGTCATTGACCTGACAAGATATCCTTCTACTATCAGATGTAGACGCTATGGTTCAGCAGTTTAATTTCCTACTTAATGGCCTTCTGGTGCATCACGCTCCTCTTATCACTAAACGCTTTACGAAAAGACCTGCTCCCTAGATCAATGAACATATTCGAACAATGCAGAAGCAACGTGAGTCGTCATTTTGTAAGGCGCGTTTAACTAAGTCTCAGGCAGACTGGTCAGCCTGTAAAAAACTAAGAAATCAAGTTCAACAACAAATACATAATTCTAAGATGAGGTACTATTACAATTCACTTAATAACTCCAAGTCTACAAAGTTTACATGGTCCAAAATTAAGAATGGAATTGGAAAACTCAATAAACCTGAACCCATTACTATCAATATCAATACAGTACTACTAACAAATTATTTGTAAATATTCCTGTGGATGTTTCTGATGCCAAAAACTACTCTATTAAACTTCTTAATTCTCCTATTGTTAGACCTGATTAAAGTTTTTATTTCAAACAGTTTCTGAGTGTGATGTTTTGAAGGCTATAATGCGAACATCTAGTAATGCAGTTGAGACAGATAAACTCCCAACTTAATTTTTGAAGATAACTTTACCTGTTACAATTCCAGAACTGCTATTTTCAATACTTCCTTAACGTTCGGCATCTTCCCAACTGCATGGAATCAGCTATAGTTTATCCCCTTCAAAAAATTCCGAATCCTGTATCACCATCTGATCTGAGACCCATTAGCATTTTCCCTGCTCTTTCCAAATATCTTGAAAGAATTGTCCATATGCAACTATCATATTTTCTTGAGGAATTTAATTTGATATCTAAATTTCAATCTGGTTTCCATAAATTACATAGTACCACAACAGCTCTTCTTAAAATTACAGAAGATATCTGTTCAGCTATGGACAATAGAGAGCTTACATTGTTAACACTTTTTGAATTTTCAAAAGCTTTTGATTGTATTTATCACCCTCTTCTGACAATAAAATTAAAAAAATATGGCCTGTCTAATAGTAGTGTTGGCTGGGTCGAGCCCTACCTATCTGGCCGTAGGCAGTGTGTAAAAACTAAGATGGTATGCCTGAATGGAGACATGTTTCTTGAGAAGATCCTCAGAGTTCAGTGTTGAGTCCACTACTATTTATTCTTTATATAAATGATGTTACAGATCACATAAAATATTCCTCTTATCACTTATATGTAGATGACTTGCAAATTTCTTAACACTTCTCTATTAATGAGATGGCAAGAGCTGAGCTGTTTCTGGAACAAACAGTGACATTGATGCACTTTCTTCTTATTTTTCTTTGCAGATGATACTTTGCTCCTGCTTAACAGTGATAGTTGGCGAGATGTCCAAACTAAAGCTTTAAGCGATCTTGCATTGTTAAGAACTTTCTTACTTTTACTTTTTGTTCCACTTGGCTAGAACAAAACAATCTTTCTCTCATGTTTAAAATCTAATGAATCCTGTTAAATTATTTGAATCCTGTTAAACTCTTAGGAGTTAAACACTGTTAATGTTAATATTAATGTACTGATAAATGCAGATTTTGGTCTTTTTCATAATCATCTTTGCTATAGTGCTTACCTTTGGAGTATCTCAAGTGCTTCTAAAAAAAGCCTTTAGGTAGGAAATGAAAGCAATTAGAATTGTTGCTAGTCTTTCGCCTATTGAACCATGTAGAGTTTTTAGAGATTTAAAATTATGACACTTGCTAGTATATTTATCTATCAGAATTTAATTCATGTTAGAGAAAACGTTACCATGTTAACGGCTCAAAGTTCAATTCATGATTATCGTACTAGGTCTAGGAAAAATCTTGCAGCACCTAGGGTAAGACTTGCCAAGTCATTTAACCCTTTGCAATCGAGAGGGCTCTTTAAGAAATCGAGGGGCAGCCTTTTTTTACTCCTGAACTGCCCCAATTTATTTTTTATGGGAAATTCACAAAAAAATAGTTTTTATAACATAACTTGAGAAAAAGCTTCAGTAAAATGTTCATATCGTCACAGTTCTACATCATACATAACAAACGCACACATTATAAATGAATTTCAGCTTAAAAACTAAAATAAATTTGGATATCAGAGGCCCAAAACCTGACATTTTTTAAAATGTAAATTTTTTAACATTGACGTTATTCACTCAAGTGGGGTATAAAATAAAAGTTATTTTTGTCCTGAATCCAAACATGTCATCAGATTTTGAAATGGGCAAATATTAAAGGGTATATTCCTCAAAACAAAAAAAATTCTAAAAAAAAAATTGCAATGTTTAGGGTCTCCCATGCCCCGAAAACCAAAATTCATGGTCAACAATCCTAGCGAGGCAGTAGGCCGATCTTCCTCACGAGGCGACATGCCGAGATCCATAAATGGGACTGTAGTAGTGCCTTATTGAGGCCGAAGGCCAAGTTCCATAATGAGGCCTGTAGCAAAGCATCTTGGCGAAGCCATAAGCCGAGCTCTCCTACGAGGCCACAGGCCAAGTTTTACAAAGGAGTTAAAAGCAGAGTTCCCAGGCGAGGCCGAGCTTACTTCACAATCGTAGCGAGTTATGAGGTTGGCATATGAAGCGTGTATGGGTTTCCCCTAGTTTAAAATAGACGTGCATAGCTTAATAAATGCATGCTTTTAAAATTAAGTAAAAAGAAGGAAAAAATAAAGGAAAAGCTAGTGATAAAGAAAGTCAATATCACTATGTCAATTTCATTAAATTTAAATTATATACCAAGAGTTGTAGAGAGTGTGGGAGAGTAACTGGTCAATACAAATATGTCATATATTTCTCAAAAATTAAAATAATATATTTCTCAACAATTAAAATAATATATTTCTCAACAATTAAAATAATATATTTTTGAGGCAAAATTATTATACATAGTAAATTAATATCACATAATTATAGTTTATTTATAATTATTTATTTATTACAATTTAGTTTATACAAAACTTATAGCCATCATTGTTTATTTTTTAACTGACAATGTTGTTGACTGACATGAATATTAAGGTAAAATTATATCATGCAAAGATAAATAATACTTATTACACAGGGTGGAACAAAAATATAGAAACGCTTTCACAACTTTTGTACAACTTCACTTGTAAAAATGAAAACTTGTACATTATCATGTACATCATGGTTACAAAAAAACACACTTTTTGACGCCATTAGCAACATTTCATCTTTTCAATGGTACGGCCCACGAGGAATTGAACGAAAATCTTCAACGTAAGCCTAGGTCAAGTTTGGTATCAAACGAAAGGTCTATTCAAGAGAAATTAATTCCCGCAAACCAGACTTCAAAAGGTTTTAAGCAATATTCATTTCCAAAGTAGCAGTAATTTGAATTTTAAAGTAACTAATTTGAGCAATATTATTTCTCCCATATTTAATGATTTCTAGTAAATTATTCTGATCAGAAATTATACTTTATAGAACACAATTATAAAAAATTAAATTATCAAATTAGCTATGGAAAAAAATTACGTTGTTGTGAAAGCGTTTCCATATTTTTTTCTATCTTGTATAATAATTTTTTTTTTTTTGGAAGAAGCATAATTTTGATTTACAAATACAAATCTTAACTATCATTGTTTAGCCGATACAATCTAATATGTATATAGCCGCACGTGTAACTCACATCAATCACCTCACTCACGTATACAAATTCTAACCCACTTCCAGATGAGCTAGAAACTTGAAATTTGGCACACTCGTAGCTTTTGCCGAGCAACCGACGGGAAAATTCCGAAAATTAAAAATTTTTGACTCTCCAAAAAATCAAAATAGCGGACGGGAATTTTGAATTTTGTGCAGAGTTTTACTAACGGCTTAATTGTGGGCAAACCGTTCCAGGTTGTAGAACAAATCTGACAGCATATTCCAGATTTATAATTAAATTTCATACAAATTTGGTCAGATAACATTTTTTAGTATTTTTGATAATAACTACGCAAAAAATCGTTAATTTTCACATTTCGTTCAAAAAATGTTATTTTTGTTATGTTTTATGTATTTTACTGCATTACAGTAGAACGTCAATAATCCGGATTAATTGGGACCAGACCCCATCCGGATTATCAAATTATCCTGATTATCGAAATTACCTTAAAAAAGGCCAGTATACACGATTAATGCATCGACAGCAATGCATATCTTCACAGATACAGGATCTACACAAACAACAAGAAACTGAAGAAAACCACTGACTCTGTAACAGATAGCTGTTTCAAGCATCAACTCTACCGATAGGTGTATGTAATACGTATGTAATACGTATTCGTATGTAATACGTGATAACGTATTACATACGAAAGACGTTCGCCCATGTATAGCATATGGAGAACACAAGAGACAAACTTCCACACCCCAGAAACTCCCAAGTTCCCCGACCCAGTCAGCCAAACTATACAGGGGCTACAGAAAACCAAATCTTTATTAAAGCAGCAATGCTAGAACAGAAAGAGGTTTGGAAACAAACAGAAGGTGTCCTACTGAAAAGATTCTCGGAATTTTACAAAATTAATGCTCTTAACAAAATTCCCCTCTCACAACAAGAGATTAGAGAAAAAATAGAGACCTTAAAACCACTCTATAACATCATTGATCTAAACACAGGAAAACCTCTGCTTCTCAGTCCAAATACCGGCAAACACTACAGTTACGGTTTCGACGGAATTCATTTTGTTGAACTAGTTTACAATAATGCTAGGTACTCAGTGGAAACACTGGCAAAACCTGCAAACAATATTATTCTCGTCTCAGAGGAAACCGAGGTCATGAACCAGTTAGCGCTATACAAGAGCATAAAAAATATTGACATTAACAACAACAGAGACTTCAATCTTCAACTCGTGCAAGGTGCCCCCCGGATGTGGTAAAAACCACATTCTTTAATTAAAAAAAACTTTAAAAAAGGGACCTGGTTTTTATTTCCAACACGAGAAGGAGCCACTGACTTTAAAAAACCGCCAAAAAAAAAAAGGGCCCAAACCACAAGTTTTAAAGTATATCAAAGACTCATGCAAAACTGGCACTCCTTCATCATAAATAGCTCAAACCCCCTAAAGGCCGGTGGAAAATACAACAGAGTAATTTTTGATGAAGCCCTAATGCCCCCATGCCGGCGAAAAACTATTTGCCTGTGCACTTGCTGGAGTAAAAGAAGCGTTTGTTTGGTTGGGACAAAAAAGCAAACCCCATTTTTTTAAACAGGACAAAACCTTAAAAAATGACTATCATCATGACAAAAAAAGTAGCCAACACAACGCTTTTTTTTAAACTTCTCCTACAGTTTCACAAACTCTTTTGCTCCCTTTTTTAAATTCCTTTAAAAAAAGACCGGGAAAAAGGGCAACCTGCAACTCATAGAAAACGAAGTGAACAAAAGTTTTCCAAAAATGACAAAAAAACAAGATCCCCCTGGAAAAAAAGCCTTTTTAAAAGTTTTTGGGTCTTCAAACAGGCCAAAAATGAAAGCTCCCCCAGTTGGGTTTTGACGTGCCAAAACCCTTTGATTTCCCAAGGGGAAGCAACCCAAAGTGGGGGTGGCGGTTTCATACGGTTAACAGCACACAAAAGACTTCAAAACCCTCTAAAAACCACACCCCTTGTTGCCACCCTCAAGGCACACTAAAGCCTTATTTTTTTATACCCCCCAAAGGAATGCCCACTCTCGAAAATTGGATCGCCCCAATGAAAAAGTATGAAAAACAAGACTAAACTCAGCACTTCAAATTTTCCCCCCCTCCTGAACAAAAACAAAACGCACAAAATCAACACATAACGGTTGTGCCCCCTAAACGAAGCACGCCCCCCCGGTAAACCACTACTTCTAAGCTAAAGGGAAAAATTTCACAAACACTGCTAAACAAACTTTTAAAGCTCCACTATCCTCCCTTTTACATGGGGAATCAGAAAACCCGGGCCAAAAAAACTGCAAAAAATTTTTTTTTTTTTATTTTCCTATCCCAAATGAGGGAATCAGACAAACCCTTTTCCCCAAAAAACTGCAGCCCCCCCCCTTGGATAAAAACCCATTAAAAAAAACCCAAAGCCAAATGAATACCCAACGGGTGAAACAACAAATGGTTTTTGACCCGTTTTTTCTACCAGACAAAAACCCAGGGGGACTTTCAGGGTTTGCATCCAGTTTACACAGGCACATGGATGGAACTGGGGTAAAAATTCCCAGGCTATTTGGGAAAAGAAAAAAAAGGGAAAAACACTCTTCTCGAAAAAGATCAAGACGCCAAAAGTTTCTCCTGGCCCCTTTCCCAAAAAAAAACTCCCTTTTCCCCTTCAAAAATAACAGCCTACTTAAAAAAAAAAAATTTAAAAACCCCTCTCTCTCCCGAAGATCTGGATGCTATAGTTCCCCGGGGGCCCCCCCCGGGGGGAAAAAAACTCCCCCCCCTCCTCAAAAAAATCCTGCTCAAAATCCCAATCCAAGGAAAAGGGCAGCTTCCATAAAGAAATTTTTTAGAGAACAGACATAAAACAAAGAAACGACACAAAGCACTGCAATGAACAAAAAAAAAGGGGGACCTTCGGGAAAACTCCCCCCTTTTCAAAAAAATCAAATAGGCCCCATCACTGTCTTTCCCCAGAAGAAAACGGGGACTATCAAAAAAGATTGAAAGCCAAGAAAAAAAATAAACAAGCCAAAGCACTGTCCAAAGATAAAAAAAACTCAAACCCCAAACGAAATGACACAAAAAAAATTAATATTACTTCCCAAAACATAAAGAGGGCTTTCAAAAAAAGGTTTAAAAAGACTTAACCACATTAAAAAGAAAGGACACCGAGCAACGGGGAAACAAAACTAAACACGGCCTGGACAAAAAAAAACGGGGGAAAAACAAAAAACATCACGGGATATCTCTTGTAATGCTATTGCAGAGGAAAACACAAGCGGGGAGGAGTTCCCATTCTATCAGCAGGTTTTGTTTGTTGTTTTTGAAAAGTCGATATCTCAAAACCACATTTCAGGGTTTAATCGGGGAAAAATTTTGGAAAGGGACTCATTCAAAACAAAAAACTACAAATTTACAAATTTTTGGGGGTTTAAAACCGCCCCCCCGGGAAAGAGAACGTAGGCCCCGGGCTGTAGAAATTCAAAAGAAAACATCTTGGGAAGAATCAGGGGCCCACAACAAAAAAAAACCGTGCTTTTTTGGGGACATCAAAAATTGGACCGTCTGAAAACAAAGATACCAAGAACAAAGTTTTTTGGACCGGGGCTCAACACCTAAAAATTTTTAAAAAGGGACTCCCCCTTTAACTGCAACAAGAAAAAACCGCTAAATCGGGCCACATCTTTCGACTGAAATAGGGCACCAATTTTTCCTAAAATCGGGACTTTAAACTTTATAAAAATTTTAAAACAGGACAAATTCGCCCAAACAAAAGCACAGCTGTGAAAACTGTTTTAATCCCCCCAAAACGGTTTTGGGTCCCAACCCTTCCCAAAAAAAAGGGAAAATTTAAATGCAGGAAAAAATCTAGACCAAACTAAAATATCACCTATTTTTAAAAAAACGGGAAACGTGCACCAAGCGGGAAAACACTGAAGAAGCATACAACATATTTAAAAGGGGTATTTAAAAGTACCCCTTTGCCCAAACCTGCCCCCTTGAAAAAAGTAAAAAATAATACGGGGAAACCCAAAAAAAAAAACCTAAAAAGTAATGCCCCAAGATGCTAGGGGCCTGAAAGAAGTGTTTTTAAAAATTTGAACACATATGAATTTACGGGAAAACCCGGGAAGAAAAATAAAAAAACTTTTCATCAAAAAGAAAAATTTGATTTTAAAAATGAGAAACCTAAAAAAGAATTCAACGGGTTCATTTCATAAGAAAGGGGGGAAAAAACAAACCAAAGCTTTTGGGGCACGTCAAAAATTTCTGAAAGGGAAAGGGCAAAAAGGAAAACGCTAAAATTTAAAACTGAAAAATTTGACAACAAAAAATAGTGACCCGGGTAAAGGTGGCCTGAAAAACCAAAACCTTTTTTTTTCCAAACTTTGCTGTTTACCCTCCAACAAAACAAAAGCTTAAAAAAAATAAAGTAAAAAAACCAACTATCCCACAAACAATAAAACCCCCAACCCAAACGACGAACTACAGAAATTACCTTCAATTAACTAAACCTCCCCCCCAAAGAAGTGGGAAAAATGAAAATTTGACTCGCAAAAGTAAAAATTCCTCCAGCGGTTTTTAGATGGATTTTCTCAAAAATGGTAAAAACCCGAAAAGGGAAAACTGATTGCTCCTCTAGTCAGCATTGGAAAAACTCATTTAAAAACGGACGTTCCCCCCCCTTTTAAAAATAAGCAAAATTTACCCAAAAAAAAAAAGAAGAGACTACAGAAACCCAAAAAACCCAAAGCCCAAAATTCTCTGTTATCAACTTTCCCCAAAAATTAAAAGAAAAATCTTTAAGGGACAAGATTTATGAACTTTTTTTAACTTACCAAAAACCTTTTTTTAACAAAACCCCCCAACCCCACGGTTTCCCTCAGGGCAAATCAAACCACCCGCCAAAAATCACCCGGGTAGATTCGTTGTAGACCAGTCGAAATAAAAAGAATTTTTTTACAGCTTATTCCCCTACTACAGCAAGGCTTTTAACTGGGGGGCCCATGGGCAAACGTTCAAAAAAATTTTAAAGGTCCAAGGGGAATCGGAAAACACTTTCAAAAAACTGGTTCTTTGACTACCTAAAAGAAGGGGTTCTCAGGTTGTGGAAATGCCAAATCTAAAAACTGCACCCTTATACAAAACCAAATAAAAAAACCACACATTCCCAAATTACACGGGGACGTACCGCGGGGGTCAGCCGGGGCCCAGTTTTGGTTTATCCTGCTAAAAAATTGCTACCCTAGTCTTTTAAAGAGAACGCAAATCCTTTTGCCAGTAATTTTATGCAGCCCGATCCCAAAAATTTCTCTGAAAAACTCCATTTATCCCCGGCCCTTCAAAACAACACAAGGTCCGCAGTAAATAATACCCCCTACATTTCGAAAAACCAATGACCTGGCATAAAACCTTCCAAGACATTCAGCTTCATTTCAGCAAAAAGAGAAAAGGCCTTTCCTGAAACACCTAAAAATAACTGGGGGAAAAAGCATTTAAATTTCCCTTAGGGTTTGACGCTGGACCGACCCAACTCTCCGGGAAAACCCCAAATAGACCCCCTCTGCAAAAAAATCGAACGGGAGTCCTATTTTGTCCGGGGAATCAAACTAAAACAAGGTTTTCAGGCGGCAAAAACAGCCTTTTTTCGTTTCGGGGGGAATCACATAAAAAATTTTCCTTATAGTATGGGGGGGAAAGCTCATTTCCCAACATCAAACAGAATTTTTGGTCTTCCAAAAAAAAAGCGATCAAAAATCCCCTTGCAGCCTTGGACCACTTGTTTTCCTGTCGAAAAGCCTTCACACCCGGGATCTAACTGTGGTAGCTCTTACATACAAAAAGTCATACTCCACACTGAAAACTCAAAGGGCCCCCAAAGGGGAAAGTTTACCCACGCCTCCCAAACCTCGCCCTTGGTTTTTTTAAAAATTTTACCCTACCAAAAACCCCGGACAACCCAAAAAAAAAAGGGAAACCCCCTGTATCTGGGTGAAAAACTGCATAAACCTGCTTCCACCAACTTTTTTTAAAATTCACAGGACCGCACGAAAAAGGGAAACCCTAAAAAAGGGGGCTTATAGAACGACCCATCAACCTTGTAAAAATTTCCCACTGAATATGCCCAGGGGAACAGACCCCTTTTAAACCCTTTGTATTGCCCCCAACTTTTGTACTTTTTTCCTTCTTTTTAAAATTTTTAATAACAATGAAATTTAATTTAAAAAACCCTTGTATTTAGTTAAAAAACCTATTGACGCATAACTTTTCTTTTTGTATATTTTTAAAAAAGGGATTTTTTGAATATTGAATATTTGAATGTAAAAAAAAACTTTTTTAAATTTTATATTTCTTTTTTTAACAAAAAAGGGTTAGAGGTAAAATTTAAAACCCAAAAAAAATTATTTTAGTTAAAAACCCTGTATTTTTTAAATTTTTTTGTACCCAACATTTTTAAACAGTAAAAACATAAAAAACTATTTGGGGCTTTTTTAAAAAATGTTTTAATAGGTTTTTGAATGCAAAAGGGGTTTTCCTTTTTTTCGCAGCTATCCCCCTTAAATTTCTTTTTTAATTTTTTAGGGAAACGTTTTTTTAATTTTTTTGCTACAAAAAACAAAAAGGGGAATTTTAATTTTTAAAAAAGCTAAATGTTTAAAACGGATTAAAACCCGGGTTTTATAAAAAGTTAGGGGTAAATAAAAAATTTTCCAAAAATCCATTTCCTTTTAAAATTTTTTTTTACTTTTGAAACACATTGGGTTTTGCGGGTAATCCCCGAAAGATACAAACCCCCATTTTTGGGGGAACGGTCCGGATTTTTGCGCCCGGAATTACGACGTTCAAACTGTATTCCCATTTTAAAAAATTTTAAACCCCCCCTTCAAAACTATTTAATTTTTTAAAAATTTTTTTATCAAATCTACTTTTAAATTTCGTTTTTGGGGCACTGTCCATAACCTAGAAAAAATCTAAAATGGTGATGTGAAAACGTATATTTTTTTGCGGGTTTTTGGGGTTTTTTTGTTTTCCCTAAAATTTTTAATTTTTTATTTTTATTTAAAACCAAATGATATATTCAAATTGACAAAAAAAATTTCCCTGCACAAAAAGTGCCCTGTTTTGTTTTTGTGCTTTTTTTCTTTATTTTCCCCCGGAAAAAGGTTGGGGGGTAAATTTGGGGTTTTTTGGGGAAAAAACAATGCGTTTTTTTTTGGAATAGTTCCCCCTTTTAAAAGCATAAATTTAAAGGACAAAAAATTTTAAAAAAACCCCTTACACATTTTTTAGTTTAGAATTTTTGTTTCAAACTGCAAAAAACTTTGGGATTTTTCACTTTTTATAACCTAGAAAAAATTCAAAATGGCTGACTTTAAAATTTGCTGTACGTTTCCCAGAGTTGAAGCTTTTGTTTTACTGAAGCTTTTAACATTTATTTTAGATAGCATCTAAGGGAAATTTTTAAACCCCTAAAAAATTAAATCTGTAAAAAAAAAAGTTTTTGTACATTTTTGGGGTTTAAAACATTATGGGTTTCCCTTCGAAAAAAACCCAGTAAATTAATTTTGTCGAAAACAGGGGTTTTTTTTTTTTAAAGAGATCTTTCCTTTTTAATCATGTTTAAAAAAAGAACCCAAAAAAACCCTTTCACCCTTTACATACTATTTACCCTCCCCTTTTCCCCTTTCTTACAAAAATTTTGTTTTTAAAAATTGGTTTTTTGCACTTTTCTTAACAAAAAAAAATTTCAAAAAGGGCAAACGAAAAAAAACGCTTCCCAAAATTTCCACGTTGAATTTTTTTTTTTACGAATCTGTAAAAAATTAGTTGGAAAACACCTAATGATAATTCAAACAAACAATTCAATTCTTTTAAAAAATTTTGTCAAAAACTTTTTTGGGGTAAAATTTCAATCGTTTCCTCAAAAAAAAATTTTTAAAAAATTTTGAATTTGGGGCCCCCCTTTTATCAATTAGTAGTACCCAAATTAAAAAACTAAGGAAAAATTTTCCCTTATGTTTTTTTAATAGATAGAACCCCCCCCCCCCCCCCAGATAAAAATTGGGACCCCCTGTGATAAAACGGATAATCACCCTTTTATCATCAAAAATTGGCGGAGGGGGAATTTTGAATTGCTGACACCCATACTTCAAAATTTTTTTTTAAAATTTTCCCTTTCCCTTTTTTGGTTAAGAAGAAATTTTTTTTGGGTTTAATTCTGATTTTTAAAAACGCAAAAAATATCAAATTTCACTTTTTCGTTAAAAAAATTTCTATTTTTGTTATTTTGGTATTTTATTGTTGAAATTACGATAATTAAAAACCCAAAAACCCCCGTACCACTTTTTTAACCCTTTATTTACTTTTTTAACATAACTGTTTAAAAAATTTTGGATTTTTTAATTTTTTTAAAACCCTTTAGAAAAAATTTAAAAAATGGTTGACGGGTAAAACCCGACCTTTTTGAGAGTTAAATTTTTTTTTCTGAATCGTAATATTTAGTTTGAACAACATCTAATAGAATATTTTAAATTTATACTTAAATGCTTTATTAATAAAAATTTTTCCCAAAACAAAAAATTTGGGAAAATTTTGGTTTTGTCAAAAAAAAGTTACTCCCCTTATTCATTTTCGTATTCAAATTGTGTACAAAACTTTGGGACATTTTTAAATTTTTTAAAAAAAAACAGTTTGAAATTCATTTTGTTGCCTAAAAGGCCAATCATAGTTTTTCGGGTGTATTTTTTGGAATTTTTTTGTTAGTTTAGGCACCCCCCCAGCGGCTGCGATAAAAAATTTTTAGAACATTTGGGGAGGGCCGGGGGCCCTTTTTTTGGGGGTTGGGAGACCGGCCCTCGTCGATTTTTAAACAAGTCCCCCTGAGGGTTTTATAAGGATGACGCCGTTTTCCTTGCCTCAGTTTTGAAAAACCTACGGCCTTACACGTTTGGCTTTCCCCGCCCTTATTGTAAAATGAATCGTTTTCACTGCTTGGGGTAAAGAATTTCTATTATCGCTATTTTTCAACATAAACCCCTTGGTTTTTTTCTCCCCTTTCTTTCATTTAAAAACGTTTTTTTTGTGATTAAAAAATCAATCAAAGGAATTTTTTTCTGATTGTTTTTGAGACTTTTTATTATTTTTTTTTTTCCAATTTCTTCCTCTCCTTTATTTTTAAATTTTTTAAAATTTTAAAATTTTAACTCCCCTTCGATGGGTTCTCAAACAACAGAAATTTTTTTTTTTGTTTTCCCAGGGGGTCCTTTTTGTTTAGGGGAACAATGAACTTTTTCACAAAGGAGTAGAAATTTTCTCCAGTTTGTGGGCTAATTCTTTCTTGTGCCCCCTTTCCAAGGGGAAATTTTGGGGGACATTTTTCGACAACTGCAAAAACGATCAATCCTTATGGTGTTGATTGCATTTACTTAAAACACTGCCCTAGTGGAATTGTACTGGGTTTTAGGGGGTACTTGTTTCCAGAAAAAAAATTTCCATCAGGCTTTTATGGGTTTTAATCTTTAGTTTCTCGGGCAAAAGAACAAAATTTTTCGAGGCCCCCTTTATCCCCCAAACGAAAGATGATTGGGAATTAACTGTTTCGTAAATTTCCGGGAAAATTTTTTCCAAAAACTTTTGGCGAAATCAAAAAAATTTTCAATTCCTTTTCTTTGGGGGCAAACCCGTTTCTGTCCCCCCTTTGGGGGTTTTAAAAGATCCCGCGGGATTGGTTTTATTTCCCCATCCAGGAATAAAAGCGCCATTTTGTTTGGCCAAATGTTTGGGAATTTTAAATGGCCCCACCTCTTTTTTGTTTTTGGCAGCTTTTTTTTCACTGGGCCGTTTGATGTTGTCGAATGCAGTTTGGATAGAGTTGCAAGACAGTTTTACCCTAACCCCAGGGTGGGCTTTGGGAAAAAACTGCCCACACAAGACCCTTTTATTGTCCCCGAAGAACTGCGGAATTGATGACTCTCCAAACCATAAAAGAACCAATTTGTACAAACTAATGTAGACCTCGCAGGGTCTTAGGGCATGGGTTAAATTTTAAAAAAGGTTTCCTGTGATTGTGTTATCCCGTTTAAAAAAAATGTTCCCCCGACCAGGCCATTTAAATTTTAAAAAAAGCCCCGGCAGACCTAAAAAAAGGGTTTAAACCGGGGGACGTCCCCAAAAAGCTAAACAAGTACTCGAACAGGAACAGCTTACAGATGCCCAAAAAAAGTACAGAAAATTTTTAAAACCCCAGATAAATAGGGGGTGCGTAAACGTTAAATTTTACCAGGGATCCCGAGATGAACTGAGAAGCTGTCCCACGTTACACCAAGCAGAATCCCGGGGGATTTAACCGAGAAGCTGTCCCTTTGTTTTCAACCCGGGAGAATCCCCAGGACCAACCGAGAAGCTGTTCGATGTTAAAACCAAGCAGCATTTCCCGGGGAACAATGAGAAGCTGTCCCCGTTTTTTTAACCGAGCAAATCCCGAATTTTAACCCAGAAGCTGTCCGATGTTACACCGAGCAGAATCCCCGAGATCAACCGAGAAGCGTTTGACGTTATAAAAGATCAAAATTTCCCGGAGCTTTCCCGCCAGAGGGGGTAGAGGCCCCCTTTTGATTTTTAAGAATCCCTCATTTTTCCCAAAAAGGGAAAACGTTCCGCTCTCCTTTTCCGGAAGATTTGGTTTAAAAAAGGCCCCAAAGGCGTACTGGAGAACTAAAGATTTAAATGGATTAGGTTTATTTAAACTCCGTAAAGTATGTCTTTGGGGGAAAATGAAAAATGGGGGGAAAAATTTTGTTCGTTTTTCTGTCATGCTTTTGAACTGTTTGAGGAAAAAAGAAAGATGGAAAAAAATGGGGGCTGGGGGGGGGAGCCCTATAAAATTCTTAATATACCTCCTTTTGGGCGCGCCGTTTTATACAATCGTCATTTCCTTTGAAAAGAGCCAGAGCTTTCAACGGGCCTGTTTGCCTTTTGTGTACTCGGGGGTCTGGTGGGTTTTCCCCCTTTCCCAATAGACTTCCTTCTTTCCCAAAAACGAAGGGAAAAAATGTACCCCCAAGTTTACAAAAAGGACGCCCCGGTCAAAGGTTCCGCCTAGGGGGGGGTTTTCGTTCAGTTTTGTCAACTGGGCCCCCTCTTTTCAACGACGATGGTGAAGGGGCCAAGAATTTTTGCCCAAAGGGTAAGGGTCTCTCAACGCCAATTTTTTTTGAATCTTAGTTTTTATCTCCTTTTTTTCAAAAACCTTTCATTAATGAGTTTCGCCTTTGAGCAAAAGCTGTCTTTTGAACGCTCATTTTAAAATTTTAAAATTACAAATAGATCTTTCCCACGGCCCGTTCTTTGGGGTTTGGCAAACAGGTGTGGGAAATGCCCCGCTTTTTCTCAGTAATGAGGATTCTGTCAAGGGTCCCCGGGGGGAATTGACTGTTTGGGAAAATGGGTTTTGAAAGGGCCATCTTCTATCGATCTGTTTGATTCTCTGTTTGGCCTTTTAATTTTTCCATTGCTCTTTCCGCAAGGCCCAAATTTTGGGGTGGCATAAACGGGATCCCCAGACAATAAGGAAACAAGCTGGGGCTCATACAATTAAATTTGCGTTGGGCCCCTTGCTTTCTGAGCCACGATTTTCTTACTATGGTCGGCTATCACAGGCTTGGGGATAGAAATGTTTGGGGAGGTAAAATTTGGGGCACGGGCTACGTTTTCATTAAGTTATGCCAAATTAAAAAGCTGCTGCTAAAAATTCCGTACGGGTAGGGCCCATTGGGAAAGAATTATCATTTTTTTACAGGGGGTGGAAAACAGGGAAAACAGGTGGCGGTTTACCCTAAAAACGTGAAAGAAACTGTCCAAGGGGAAGGGGGGTTACAAGCTGGAAAGGGTCTTAAACCCCCCAACTTTATTTAACCGGGGGGCCCCCGGAAAATGAAGGTTCATTCCAAAATTTCAAAAGGGCCCCTTTTGCTCGTCTGGGTTTACCCAAATTTCCCTTTTGACCTTCACGTAAGTGCAACCCTGGGAGGGGAAAAAAAGAAAAAACTTGGGGGCCCTTTTGGAACTGGCCCAAATGACCCTTCAAAGGCCTGCAGCCCTCTTTTACAAAAAACCCTTTCGCTTCTCCGAGGGTCTTTCCTAGGGCAATGTTCCCGGGGGGCCTAACTTTTAACCCTCAAAGTCATCGAGATGCAAAAAGAGGGGATTAAATCATTGCCATATTGTGTTTAAGATCCCCACGGAAAGGGGGTCCCGTTCAGGGTTTCCCACATTTATTCTTTTATTCGGGCAGTTTTTCCCTCGGAAGAAGAAGTCGGGGGGGTAGGGTCCCGGGAGTTGGGGGCGAACTTTTGGTTTTAAAGGACCCTGTGGAAAAAATTTAACCCCGCTTCTTTTGCTTTGGGGCCCCCTGCCAAAAAGGGTTTTTGGGACAAAATTTTTCCCAAAGCCTGCTTGCCGAAAATACAAAATGTAGAATGGAAAAAGGGGGGTTTTTTCCAGTTTCAGTAGGAGGGTTACAAAATAAAAGGGAAAAATAAAATCAAGAAAGGGAAAGGGCAAATTTTTGCCAAAGTGGGTGGGTTTTGTTTCCGTACAATGCCACACTTTTATTAAAATTTGAGGCACACCTTTAAAATTGGGGCTTGCGTCCCACTCGGGGCGCGTAATCAAATAAACCCTTTTTAAAAAAAACTCTGAAGGGTGGTTTCCCCTTCAAAATTTTAATGTTACACCTTTTCCGGTTAAAAAAAGGGGAAGAAAGAGGGTTTTGAGCATTAAAGTGCGAAGAGAATGATTGGGGGCTTTGCGATGCCCCTGCTGGCGTCTCTTAGACTTTCCAAAATTTTTAAAGCTAGAGACCCTGTTTTTACGTCTGCCTGTACCAACCCTTTAAGGTTTAAAAATTTGGGCATTTTCCCGGGCAGGCCAGTTGGGCAGATGCAACCCCTAAACCCCCAGTTTTTCCAAAAACCCAAACTTATCGTTTTAAACCCAGTACTTCAATTTTTCCCCAAGAAACCCATTTTCCCTAACCTTACTTTCGTTTAATTTTTTTTGAAAACTTCATTTTCCATAAAAAAAAAAAACCCCAAAGTAGGGGACCAAAATTTTACAACCATCCAGAAAGGAACGCATTTCCCAACACTGGGGTCGCCAAAGGGGACAAAAAAGTATGCAGACTGTTGGGGGGTCTCACCTAACCGAGGGTGAACTCTTATTACTAAGACTGCTTCTTAGGGCCCTTCCCCCTTGGGCCGGCCAAAGCTGAATTTTTTTTCTGCTCGTGTTTTTGGGTCTGATTTGCTGCACGTTCAGGAAGTTTGCCAGGGGGGCTGGGGTTTGGGACAAGACGAAGAAGATTCTAACACACCTGGGGAGTGCCTCTCAATTCATGCTTGGACCAAGATCCCGTTTCCTTTTTTTGTTCTCCTATGTATTTTTTTGGGGGCCCCAGCGGGACTGTTGTGGAAAATTTTTTCAAGAACTCACTTTGTGAGGGTCACTTTGAACGGAAAAACCCCTTTAGTTTTGAATTGGGGAAAAAAACCCGTTTATTATAAAATTTATCGCATTTCCCCCGCGACGGGTCAAGTCTTTACTAACAAATGGGCCCCGCCCCTAAAGTTTGAAAAGACCACTGAGTTGGGTTTGAAAAATTTTTAGAAAGCTTTCAAAAAGGGCTAAATTGGGTTTAAGAGTGGGAAAACCCCCAAGGGTTTTCCCGACGACCAAAGAAAAGTGTTACAAACTTTCCAAATTTTTACTCTCAAAAACCCCAATGACCACATCATTCCAGGGGGAAAAACCCTTTTTTGAGGGGGCCCGGGGATAAAGGAAAAAACCCCACTCTTTGTGTCAAACCTTTTGGGACGGCGGAAATTGTCATACGTCGCTCTTTCGGTGGTGACTTGGTAATTTCTTTCCGGGAAAATTTTCTGGTGGTACCACCGCACACAAAAAGGGTTTTCCCGGGTCCCTCCGATCTTGGTGCGGCCATGGCTTTTTGGAACCCTTACCAACGGGGCCCAACGAGCAGAGTCATCCCGAGCCCGCACAGGTCATTGTCTTTGATGAGGCCCCCAATGGCGCACCCAATTTTATATTCGGATCCTCGAGCCCGGGGCACTTCGAGATCTCATGAAAACAAGGGGCCCATTTGGAAATAAGATCTTTTTCTGCTCAAGGGGGCTTTTGGGGGAAAAGCACCCGGGTTTTTTGAAAAAACCGCCATTTTGTGATTTTTGCTTGGGGTTTTTACTTCGAGCATCTTTCCTTTGGCGATTTTTAAAGTGTTCTCCCTGCCCACTCCCATCAGAAGGGCTAGCCCCTTGACTACTCCAAATTCCTCCTTTGGGGTAGGGAACCCGGAAACTATTCCCTCCAAGATGTTTGGAGAAGGCCGTGATTGTGGGACCTTATTCCCGCTTGGGCTAAGATATCTCCGACCATAACAACCCTTTATCGGGGGAGGGTTTTTCCCCCCCCAAATTAAACTGTACCCCCATCAATGTTGGAGGGAAAAGCGATACTTTCAACTATGAACTTGGAAGGCAAAGAGATCAATGATTTAAAAACTTGAACTCGTTGGGGTGGGGCCAACTTTTTGGTTGGTTTAAATTTTGAAACTTGGACAAGGAAAACGAAGATGATATGGTCGTGGATGTCCGCTTTTATGGATGGACCCATGGGTGTACATCAAGGCCCCTGGGAAAGGCGTACCAGAAACATGTCCTGGACCCTTAAGGTTGGTCTGAGGAACTTGAAAAATTTTCTGAGGCCCCCCTTTTAAAGGCAATTTTTAAAATCATTGTGACAGCAATTACCAAACGGCTAATCCTGGCGACTTCCTGGAGTCACGGGAACCTTTCGGTATTCCTCGGAATCACCTTTAAAATTTGCCCTTTTGGCCCCAAAGGGGGCCGATTCGTTTCTGGGCGTCGACTTTTTCCCCCCCCATGGGTTTGCGTACTTTAATGACTGGCCCCCAATGGGCCCAAAGGGCCCAAACCCAAATTTAGTGCGTCAGAAATCGATCTTCGCCGGGGCTGCTTTTTCCAAAAGGGCCAGCTGTTCGTCCCTTTCAGCAGATGGGGAAACCCTACTCAAAGTATCCCCCGTTTCCCAAACCCGGAAGGGTCTTGAAGGGGGGCGCCTACGCGAAAAACATTGTGTAGGGTGACCTTCTTTTATAACGCCGATTGTGTCATTGACAAATTAAACAAGGGGGGTTTCTTTTAAAAAAATTCCCCGTTGTAAATTTTACCGTACCCGAAAATGAAATTACCGGCAGTAGGGAAGGGGGGGCCCGCCTAGAATAAAATTTCCCCAACATTTTTTGCTAAATTGTAAAATTTTTCTAGGGAGTAAAGGCAAGGGGGGCCCGCCCCAAAATAAAACACCCCCAAAATTTTAGGTATTTGTAAATACTAAACCGTTCAAGGGGGCCTGCCTAAACTAAAACGCCAACAAATTTTTGCTATGTTTTAAAAATCAGGTAGGCAAGGGGGGGCCCGCCTAAAAAAAAACTCCCCAAACATTTTAGCTTTTTTTAAATTTAGGCAGTAGGCAAGGGGTCCTGCCTAAAAAAAACTCTCCAAAAATTTTAGCTAATTGGTTTTTAAAAAAAGGTCTTTTACGTTTTCCCGGGGTCCCCGTGGCGAAGGGCTGGATTTTTCCATTCATTTTACTTTAACGAATTTTGGGTTTAAATAACAGACAAACACATTCCCATTTTAAAAGTTAAATTAACCTTTCAAACAATACTTTTTTTGGGGTTTAAATATTTTTTTAAAAGGGGCTCTACGTTTTCCAAACCTCCCCCCAGCGGACTGAATGGACCATGCTTCAGTTTTTCGAATGGTTAGCTAACAGGCAACTGAAAACAATTAATAAATTTAATTTTTTTAAAAGCTTACTTTTTAAAAATTTTTTTTTTCCGTATTTTTTTTAATTTAAAATGCACACCTTTTTTTTATTATCACTTTTTTTCCCTATAGAAAAACCCTGATTTTTTTAAATTTAAAAATTTGTCCCCGTTTTAAAAAAATAACTTTTTTCGGAAAATATTATCAGTAGTGAACTTTTTTTATTCCGAAAATTTGGGCCCGAACCCCAAGGGGGGGTTTTGGGGGCCCGGGATCAAAAAATTTTTTAATTTAAAATTTTTTTAAATTTTTTGAAAAACAAATACATTTACAGGTTTTAAAAATTTAAATTTTTAATTTTTAAAATTTTTTCCCCAAAAAAAATGCTTGAAAATAATGTTGTAGGAAAAACATTTTTAATAATTAACAAGTTGTTTTTTTAAAAAATTTTTTAAAATTAAAATTTAATTTTTGCATTTTTAAATTCCCGCTTTTTTTAAATAAAATTTAAATTTTTTTTTTTAAAGTATTTAAGAACACAATGTCAATTGTCAAAAGGTTTTCAAAATCGAACCCCAAAAATTTTAACTGGTTTTTTAGCAAACCTAATGAAATTATTTAAATTAAAAAAAAGATAAGAATTTTTTTGTTTGAGAACTTATTTGTTTAAAAAAAAGGACTGAAGAGGGGCCCGGTACTCTTTTTTCAAACAGGGGAATTTATAATAAGGGGCCCTCAGTGGTGTTCCCTAAACAAGAAAACAATAGAAGAATATTTTCTTAACGTTTTCCCAAAAAAATGCACAAAAAGATTCTCATTTTTTTTGCATTAAAATACAATCCAAGGGTTTATTTCAGGGAAAAAAAAAATTTTTTTTAAATTGTTTCTTTTAAAGGGGTGAATTTTTTTTTGAATGAGTGGGGTGTGAGTAACTTAATAGGGGCAGGGACCTGATGTTTAATCTGTTTATTTTTAAAAGTTTTCCCCTCCAGTTCAAAACTTATGGAAAAAATTTTACTGATTGATACATGTAAGTAATTTTTTATCGTCTGGGCCAGGGCAAAATTTACTGATTTTTAATTTTTTAACAAAGAAGGTTTTTTTTTAAACTGTTTTTATCCCAAAATAATGTTCTGACTAAGTGAAATTGATTTCAATGCTTTTTGGGAAAATTTACTGATTTTTGGTTTGCCCCAAAAAAGGGAAATTTCCCTTACTCATTTTTTATTGCTTCAAAAATGGTTTTTTATCGTACAATATATATCCCCCCCATCAAACCCTTGATTAGTTATTAAAGAATTTTTCCCCCCCCCAAACAGGCTTGAAAATTTTTGACTTCGTTCACACTTGAAGGGCCATTCGGGAAAGAAAAAAAAACTGAGTCAAAATTTTAAATTTTTTTTTTAAATTTTCTTT